>ONZH01012388.1:0-28873 GCA_900303285.1 Rhinella marina | reverse complement strand
ATAGGTTTGTATGTTAGTCCTCTACACTATAAATGTTGGGTTCATTTTTGTAGCATTTGGTGGGTCTAGATTATTGACCCATGTTTGTTTTTTTCACTTTGATACAACACTTTAATGTGAGCATATAGGTAGACAGGTGATTCAGGATGTCTTTTATTATTCGTTTGGTTTCATATACCTGACAAGCCGGCCGGCTTTTCCGCTGCTTGCGTTCCACTGTGGAACGCAGCGGTGGTCACGTGAGTTCACGTAGTCTCGCGTATCGCAAGAATTCGATCGCAAGATACTCGATGTCCCCTTATATCTTCGGCAAGCGACGATCTGCAATTACCCTGTTTGATTTGCTTTCTCTAACATGGTAGAAGCCATTATGGCCCATAAGTCTATTATTGTCAGTTATGGGGGGTTCAATCCCCTAGTATCAATGTAATGACTGAACAGGAAGCGATGTGATTACTGAACAGGAAGTGATGTGATGCGTTCCATGGTGGAACACACACGTTGTTTGGCACATGTGAAACTCGGCTTGAACTGATTCTTGATCTGTGGGTATAAATAGGACATAGTACAGTGGAGCATTGCACTCCCTGAGGAAGCCATAGTGCGAAACGTACGTCGGGGTCACGGATTGACTGGTTTGTATAATCAATCGTTTATGTTGGTTTTGTAATTGGTTTCCACCTGGCCTGTGGTGCATGGTTGTTTGCACCCTGGCCATAGTGGAATACACAACGCCTGCTATTCCTATTGCATTATGCACTTTATTGTGGGATTTCCTTTGTGGATTGTTGTGTAACCTGTAACCTGCTTATATATGTTATTCTGTACCAGATCATCTGTTTTTTATGCTGTTCTTGCCACCACATTACGGTACCACTGATATGGTTTAGACATATCATTTTATTCCTTTATTAGAAATAAAGTTTAAATTTTAGCGCAATCATTTGTGTTGGCATTTTTTGTTATTTGTAGGAGTTGTGGATTTCATGTCCAACACATTATTATAGGTAGCCTGGGTTGCAATTAAGCAGACCACGTCTGCCTAATCTAATAGTTTCCGTGTAATTGCTCCATACTGCACGTCTTTTTCCTCTCTTTCTCTCTCTCCAAACTATTTTTCCGGATAGGTGCCGTATACGCTATTAAACTCAGAAGAATACATACCGTACCGGTTGATGCTAGAGTTTTTCCAAATCCATCCGGCTGTTGTCACCACCACACACGCTCGCCCAGGGGGCACTCCTCTGGCTCTTCCAGCTCAACCTCCTTCCCCCCAGCCTGCCCCCCACCTACAGGCCATCTCTCCAAACAATTTACCCGGATAGGGGACGTATTAGATGTTGTACTGATGTTTTTTTTTGTTCTTCTTTTAATTGCCTCCTGACCTGTGATAGGCAGAGCATGGACACGTCCCCTTAGCTGCAGTAGGAAAGACACTCCCCTGGCCAGAGCAAGCTCTTTTTCCTTTTCCGTGGTCGAAAAATCCATGAAATATAGGGTCCCAAGATAGGGGATGTATACGGTATTAAACTGAGAAGAATCGATACCGTACCGGTTGATGCTAGAGTTTTTCCAAATCCATCCGGCTGTTGTCACCACCACACATGCTAGCCCAGGGGGCACTCCTCTGGCTCTTCCAGCGAAACCTCCTTCCCCCCAGCCTGCCCCCCACCTACAGGCCCTCTCTCCAAACAATTTACCCGGATAGGGGACGTATTAGATATTGTACAGATTTTTTTTTGGTTCTTCTTTTAATTGCCTCCTGACCTGTGATAGGCAGAGCATGGACACGCCCCCTTAGCTGCAGTAGGAAAGACACTCCCCTGGCCAGAGCAAGCTCTTTTTCCTTTTCCGTGGTCGAAAAATCCATGAAATATAGGGTCCCAAGATAGGGGATGTATACGGTATTAAACTGAGAAGAATCGATACCGTACCGGTTGATGCTAGAGTTTTTCCAAATCCATCCGGCTGTTGTCACCACCACACACACTAGCCCAGGGGGCACTCCTCTGGCTCTTCCAGCTCAACCTCCTTCCCCCCAGCCTGCCCCCCACCTACAGGCCATCTCTCCAAACAATTTACCCGGATAGGGGACGTATTAGATATTGTACTGATGTTTTTTTTGGTTCTTCTTTTAATTGCCTCCTGACCTGTGATAGGCAGAGCATGGACACGCCCCCTTAGCTGCAGTAGGAAAGACACTCCCCTGGCCAGAGCAAGCTCTTTTTCCTTCTCCGTGGTCGAAAAATCCATGAAATATAGGGTCCCAAGATAGGGGACGTATACGGTATTAAACTGAGAAGAATCGATACCACACATGCCCCACTAGGAGAATTTGGGGTAATGGTGGGATTAGGCAGCCTCAGAGGCATCCATGCATGCTGCCCCTGCTGTTTCCTGTCCATTTCCGTGGTGTTTCCATCATTTTCTGAGGTTTCCAGGTTTTCACCCAGCCTTCCCTAGGCAGAGCCTTGGTCCCCTGCAAAAAATGCTTGAGTCTCCCATTGACTTCAATGGGGTTCGTTATTCGAAACAAGCACCCGCGCATTGGGAAAAGTTCGACTCGAATAATGAGCACCCGAGCATTTTAGTGCTCGTTCATCTCTAGTTATAATGCACAAGCTGCACAGGTGGTATTAAGGTCAGGGCACCTTGCGCAATTTTAACACCCCACAAAAAAAAATCTATTGCAGCCAGATATAATAGCCCTTAAATGGGTCTTTTCAACAGAAAAACTTGCCATGCCTAGCGATTTTTATCCCTATACTATCGGTGCCTCCTTGCAGCAGCTCTCCCTGACTCGGACTGAGCCGGGTCACATGTCACCGGGTGCTATATAGCACCCGATGACGCGTTCCTGGCCAGCCAATCACTGTAATGCCAGTAGTCAATATGGCTACGGCATAAAAGTGAATGCCAGTACCCCCTTGCACGCTGATTGGCTGTGTAGCAGCCAAGAAACGTGCGGGGAAGGGACTCGAGCATGGCGCTCGAGCACACGCGGTTTTCGGCCAAACACCACGTGGTCCCGAGCGCCACCATGCTCGGCCAAATACAGTATGCTCGCTCAACACTAGTGGTTGTTTTTCATTTTCCATGTCAATATATATTTCAACAAAAAACTTAAAATCCTGCAGTTTTCACACTGGCCACTAGGACTAATAATAGGTACCACTTTTGTACAGTTCTCTTTACTGCAGTTATATATTATCCTAAGCCTGCCTGTAATGATATGGAGCTATCACCTCTGTATAGATAAGACAGGATCCAATAGGTGATTGTCAAAGCTTATCTATTCTTTCTATATACAATGACCTCTACACAGGTCATAAACCATGCCTAGAAAACTCTCCCATAGAAGTCAATGAGGTCCCCTTCTGACCATTGTGTCTATAGACCATAGTGCTGCAGTAAAGCATTTTTTAATGCTTTGTAAATGCTCTTAAAAACAGCTCAGGCAAGATAACAGTCCTCATATTCTTGTTCGGGAAATAGAATTAAAAAAAATCTGTAATCAGAAAATAAGAACAGATTAGATAAAAAGAATATGTGTTACTATCTGGGTTCAACTGGCAAATAAAATTTTTGGTGACACTTCTCCATTAACCACTACAGTGACTACAGTTGGCATTGACTGATCTATTTTAGTAGCTGGCTTCTTATTCAGGCTCAAAAGAATGCCTAGATAGGGCAGGAAAACCCAGCATTGGACATTTTATTATCTGACACTTTGTGGAGAGAATGGTCACAAAATGGTCACAAGACTTGTGGATGGGGCTCATATAGAATTCTTCTTAGAAATAATGAAATCTATACAAATATTTTAAATCCACAGAGCCTATATTACCAAATGTAGTTTTGTATTTCTTTCCTTTTCAAGGAATTCTAAAATTTATTTTCTACAGTGTGTTTATATTATTGCTGCCCATCTGCCCATCTGTCAGTGGACAACTATTCTATTTTTGGGTTACACAGAACAAACCAAATTTGACAGAGACCAATGTCATAAAATCCTGCTATCCAATAGAAAATTACATCTTATGCTACATTCATATTATGTCTGTTATGTGCACTTGTATTTGCCCCTTTACACTGGCAAAATTTGCAGACGATTGTCAGGAAGGCAGAGAAGGAGTGGTCACTACTGCCATTGCTTGTCCCCATACAGACTTGCTGTTTGCCAGCAGCAAAAGCTGTTTACACAGTATGATCTAGTGCCAGCGAATGATAATTTAGGTGCCTACACAAACAATCAAATTACCCAACTCACAAGCATTTTGCTTGTTCACCGGGTAATTGGTTGCACCTTTACATTGGCAGACAATCTCTATAATGAGCATTCCTGTGAATGCTTGTTAGCAATTTTCTGGGGGACTCGGCCTGTGTAGGATTTAAGCGTCTTTATATGACACAGCTTCAAAATGAGTGCACAGTGTGGACAAGCAGCAAGGGAAGCAAGTAGGATCCATAGCATGAGGTATAACCAGTAGGAAAATATAGATTATGATCACACTGTATAATGCGCTAGTGAGACTACATCTGGAATACTGTCCAGTTCTGGAGACCTCACTTACAAAAAGATAGAGATAAAATAGAATAGGCTGCAAAAATGGTGGAGGGTATCTGTATAGCCTTAAGGAAAGGAGATTTATATAAGGGTCATGAGGAAAGTGCTATTATATTATTTTACTGAAAGAGTGTTGAAGCTTGGAACAGACTTCCAGCAGATGTGGTTGGGAAATCTACAGTAAGTAAATTGAAACTGGGATAAACATGCCATTGATATTTCCTTGGCACACATTTGGCCACTATATGTTGGCATATTTTCAGTTAACCTCTCTTTTGATGAGTGTTCTGCTCAACCATAAAGAAAACAAAGAAAAAAGTCTTTGAGATTTGACACCACTGAGTACAGACTCAGAATTAGAAGACTTGATTTTCTGTGGTGTCTTTCACACTTTTTCCCTCCAAAACTATGTAGCTTTATATTAAAGGGAGTCTGCCACCACTATATGACCATATACAGCACTTACATGGCTTTGTAGCACACCTACATATGAATGTAAAGGTACCTTTAGAACCTTAGTTCTATTGTTTGCATGTGAAAGGTTGTGCAGCCATATTTTTATTATTTTTCTGTATGCTTGCTTTATGGATATGCAACTTTGAACATGAATTGCTAGTCTTTTCTTGTAGTATATATTGAGGGTAACGGCCTCTTTTAGACTGAGAAACGCCCACCTGCCTGGGGCTTCTGAGCAGAGTATAAATGTAGCTGGTTCCTACACAGCCCTGAATATTGTAGGCTTGGGTAAGTCCAGGAGAGGCAGTCTGTTAGTGTTAGGTACCCATCTGCGGAGGCCACCTTGATGCCTGGTAGATGGGCCCGACACATGTTTGATAAAAAATGTGCACAAAGAGCTTCTATTTTTTCAATTTTCATTTTTAGTAGGTATAATACAACTTTAATTTAGAATGATCCCCATTCCTTAGTTCTATTGTTTGCATGTGAAAGGTTGTGCAGCCATATTTTATTATTTTGTTGTGAAGGTACCTTTGTTATTTTTTTTAGACTTGCAGATGCAGGAAAAACACAGTTGAATTCATATGCAAATGAGCAAGTACAAGTGCCCTGGGGCGGTGTTCAATGTGTAGGAGCCCAGGCTGCTCTGCCTTCTTTTATGGTTACTCCTCCCCAGCCCTTGCCTTTGCCCGCCCTCCTTGTATGATACAGGGAAATAGGAGAGTGGGCAAAGGAAGAGGCTGGGGAGGAGTAATCATAAAAGAAGGCAGAGCAGCCTGCTCTCCTAGACACTGAACCCCTCCCCTGGGCACTTGCGAGTGCTCATTTGCATATGAATCAAAAAGGGTTTTTCCTGCATCTGCAAGTCTAAAGAAAATAACAAAGGTACCTTTACATTCATGTGTAGATGTGCTACATAGTCATGTAAGCACTGTATATGGTCATATAGTTGTGACAGACTCTCTAAAAGTTTAAAATCAATAATGAAATATCATATAATAACTTTTGTTCTAGTATTTTTCATTAAATGCTGCATAACCCTTTGGATATCTCATCAATATCAGATCTGTGGAAGTCTGACACCCGGTATCCCCATGATCAGCTGTTTTGAGCAGCCGCTGGCTCAGGAAACAACACAGTGGACGGAGCCAGCAGCAGAAAGCTTCATTCATAGTGTTGTGGCTGTGCCATCATAATGCAGATCAGCTGACAATCACTTGAGTGGAAGCTGAGATGCAGTATAAAGAGGATGTGGGTGAAGCTTTTTGCTTCCAGCTTCATCCATTGTGTTGGTTTCTGGTCCCAGTGGATGACAAAAACAACTGTTTAGTGGGGGTGCCATCTATTGTACCCCTACCATTCTGATATTGATAAGGTATCCTAAGGATAGATCTTCAATATTAAAAAAAACAACAAAATAATAATTAAACCTTTTTAAGTGTAACAAAACAAAGTTTTTGTATCCAGATGTTTAGTGTTTGAATTACAGCTTTACTGATTCAAACGCAAAAAGCCAAATGTAAACATTAACTGTGTGAATCCAGAACAGAGACAGAAAAATATAGCAGGTTCATAGTGTACCATCCAGGTTTCCCAATCCAAAACAATCACATCACATTAAATGTCATAATTGCATGAATACATCATTGGCTGCAGCATAGATATATTTTTTTATTATATTTGGAATTCAGAGTACTAACAGCCATATAAACTAATGCCTGAAGCCTGGAAACACTGGAGTATTTTATTGACATACAAGAAAATTACATATTTTGGAGCCTTGGGGTCTGAACTACTGAATATGTTTAATGAAGCTAGAAAGGCAGGGATAAACTTTTTTTTTTTTTAACTTTCCAAAATGGAATGTTTCATTTGATTGATTCATATGGTTTTTTATAAAAGTTTTTATTTCAAAGATTTAAATCTCTTTGGAGACAGCAGGAATAGATACATTTAAAATGTGACATCAAATTCAGAAATTCTGTTCTTTGATATACAGTAGTTATGCTATAAACATGCTGAATTATACTGAATAGTGGTCACTATTGCCATTGCTTGTCCCCATACAGACTTGCTGTTTGCCAGCAGCAAAAGCTGTTTACACAGCATGATCTAGTGCCAGCGAATGATAATTTAGGTGCCTACACAAACAATCAATTTACCCAACTCACAAGCATTTTGCTTGTTCATCGGGTAATTGGTTGCACCTTTACATTGGCAGACAATCTCTATAATGAGCATTCCTGTGATCTTTATATGACACAGCTTCAAAATGAGTGCACAGTGTGGACAAGCAGCAAGGAAAGCAAGTAGGATCCATAGCATGAGGTATAACCAGTAGGAAAATATAGATTATGATCACACTGTATAATGCGCTAGTGAGACCACATCTGGAATACTGTCCAGTTCTGGAGCCCTCACTTACAAAAAGATAGAGATAAAATAGAATAGGCTGCAAAAATGGTGGAGGGCATCTGTATAGCCTTAAGGAAAGGAGATTTATATAAGGATCATGAGGAAAGTGCTCTCAATAAGAAGCTAAACACAAGAACAAGGGGGTACAATTTGAAATTAGCTGGGGGTAAGATTAGGAGCAATGTAAGAAATATTATTTTACTGAAAGAGTGTTGAAGCTTGGAACAGACTTCCAGCAGATGTGGTTGGGAAATCTACAGTAAGTAAATTGAAACTGGGATAAACATGCCATTGATATTTCCTTGGCACACATTTGGCCACTATATGTTGCCATATTTTCAATTAACCTCTCTTTTGATGAGTGTTCTGCTCAACCATAAAGAAAACAAAGAAAAAAGTCTTTGAGATTTGACACCACTGAGTACAGACTCAGAATTAGAAGACTTGATTTTCTGTGGTGTCTTTCACACTTTTTCCCTCCAAAACTATGTGGCTTTATATTAAAGGGAGTCTGCCACCACTATATGACCATATACAGCACTTACATGGCTTTGTAGCACACCTACACATGAATGTAAAGGTACCTTTAGAACCTTAGTTTTATTGTTTGCATGTGAAAGGTTGTGCAGCCATATTTTTATTATTTTTCTGTATGCTTGCTTTATGGATATGCACCTTTGAACATGAATTGCTAGTCTAAATTTTTTGTAGCGGCCTCTTTTAGACTGAGAAATGCCCATCTGCCTGGGGCTTCTGAGCAGAGTATAAATGTAGCTGGTTCCTACACAGCCCTGGTATTGTAAGTCCAGGAGAGGCAGTCTGTTAGTGTTAGGTACCCATCTGCGGAGGCCACCTTGATGCCTGGTAGATGGGCCTGACACATGTTTGATCAAAAATGTGCACAAAGGGCTTCTATTTTTTCAATTTTCATTTTTAGTAGGTATAATACAACTTTAATTTAGAATGATCCCCATTCCTTAGTTCTATTGTTTGCATGTGAAAGGTTGTGCAGCCATATTTTATTATTTTGTTGCGAAGGTACCTTTGTTATTTTTTTTAGACTTGCAGATGCAGGAAAAACACAGTTGATCGCAATGATTGAGTAGCAGTCTCACATACTTTGCCTAGCTTCTGGTATGGACATTGAGCCAGGAACCTGATTGTTTCAGCTTTCAGTCAAACTGGCATGTCAACTAGCCAGGGCTTTACTGTTCAGCATGCAACACTCCCAGCAAAGTCACAAACAATAACACAAACTCCTGACAATGCACCCACCAGACAACCCCTTTTAACTGGCCATAACAAGTGAGAAAATTATCCATGCCTGCTGATACAGACAGGATCATATGACAATATATATAGGAGTCTCCTGTTAATGTCCCCCAGCATCTGCAAAAGGGCATTTCAATATGCATGATCCTTTGTTGCTATGAGAAAAAAACACTTACCAGAGTTCCCAGATAGCAGTCTATTCTACTCTTTCCATTGAAATAAACATTCAAACGCGCAGAGCCAACAGTTTAGGTTTATGGTGAATTTAGCGCTATTGGCGCCATCTGTGACAACGCACCACTCCTGACTGTTTCAGTAAAATAGACAGTAATTACAGTATTTACTTGTGTTATGGATCAGTGAGTGTGAATCCACTGTGCCAACTAACTTTGACTTTGAGTTACACCCTTAGGGCATTATTCTGGCACACCACTAGTATATACAGGGATCTGGACTTTGCTGCAGGGAAGCACCAGGACCACTGCCTCCCAGGATAGACCTGGTGTAGTTGGCAGTTGGCTCAATGGGGTCAGGGACTGTGGTGCAAGGTATATTCTGAACAGTCTCCAAGACTTGAGTGGTGTTTTTTTGTGATCCATTCAGCACACAATAAATGCAGACACAGGGCACAATAATGATGAGGCAGACAGGCTGGGGAGTGAAATGGAGCACAGACAGACTGTGTTAGACACAAACTAAACCGAATTTGGACTTGAAAGTGCAGTGGCACAAAGGCAAGATGGCACACACTTGAAACACAGCAGGAATACAGGCAGAAGAGAACACAGGATAAACACAGGTAAATCACAATAGTATTAGACTATCAGAATACTTTTGCTGGTCACCAGCAAACTGCATATATAGTATATACTCACAATAGTCCTGGTATTATATTTTTGGATGGGAGGGACATTTATCAAATCAGAACGTCAGTTTTGTTGCTTAAAAAAGTTGTAAGTCATGGAGATTGCACAATCTTCAGAGGAATTTGGTCAGTTTTTGCAACATTTGGTGTTCTTTGCCACTTTCCAAAATATTCTATGTTTTATCAATTCTAAAATTGAGATTAAACCTGGATTATGGCACATTTACTATGCCAGGAAAAGCTAAGTAACAATCCAAGTGATAAATTATCTATACTGTAGCATCGCTAAACAGATCTGTCATTCAGGATTCCAGGAAAGGTGGGTAAGAAGTGAATTATAATAATTAGGCGTGAGAGAAATGAGCTTTGGATTATAGATCTGAAGTCAATTGGTTAAAAAACATCATTTGTAATGCAGTTTCCATACAGCATTAAAAAGTATGGGCTCCATGTAGCAAAACTTCATCTCAGCCAAGTTGGGCAAGACTTCTGTGAATAACTTTGGTATTCCTATCTACGTATTTAAAGACATTATAAAATAGGAATCCAAAATCTGCTTTAGCAACGAGGTACTGCACAATGTAAGGATATGATTATATGGTCAGTGTATACAGCTCCACAAGACCCTGGCTATGTAAGCAAACTTGATATTCAAGAACCTCAGAAATCTACTGTAGGTAGCATTTTTTGGAGTGTCAGTGACTGTACAGTGTCTATTACCACTGTACACATACAGGTGAGTTTTTCTATGTAGTTTCTGAAGTTTTAGGCTTCTCGCTCTTTCACAGTGCTCTGAATGCCCATTAAAATGAATGCAATGCCCCGCTTCGCTGAATTTCCTGTTTGCTTTTGAGCTTATGCTAGTGCACAGAAACGATCCCTAGCCAAAGATGGAGAGGCAGGGATGAATGAGATATCTGTTTAACTTTTTCCTTGTTTTTCAAGGTTTAGTGTTCCTCTAAGACCTCATTCACATGGCTGAGCTCTGTGATGCAGGCTGTAGGTTGGCACACAAAGTCCCAATGGATCTGAATACACAAAAGGGGTAATTTATCTTGAGGGTAATCAGTTTGGCAGTAGTCTGCAATGGTTTACTGTACTTTGTGCAAAATGTATCAAGTGTTGCATGATGCTTGTTAAATTTGGTGTATATTTAAATCCTTGTCTAAAAATGATGTTTTCCTTTTCTAATTGGTATTGGGACTTTTATACAACATTTTAAAAAGTCCCAGTGCTAAATCTGAAACTAAATGACAAATCCAACCACAACTACTTTTCAAAACTGGAATATGTTGTGTAAAAATGCAAAAAGTAATTTTGGCAAAAGTGATCTCAAAATGTCATAAAAGCCCTATTTTGGAACTTTTTGAAGACAGAATTTTGGAGTACAGAGCTTGATAAATGTCCCCACAGGCTACTGTATGGTGAAATGATGCTTCATGCTGTTTTCTATGGAACAATAGGTCAAAACATACATCTAACAAAGCACAACTTTCTGTTGGATTCATATGACATTGGACAGAAAATAGCTTTGTATCCTGTGAAACTGGCACTGTACCATATATAGAGGAAGTACAGTAAAGACTAGAGATGAGCGAGCACTAAAATGCTCGGGTGCTCGTTATTCGAGTCGAACTTTTCCCGATGCTCGGGTGCTCGTTTCGAATAACGAACCCCATTGAAGTCAATGGGAGACTCGAGCATTTTTTGCAGGGGACCAAGGCTCTGCCTAGGGAAGGCTGGGTGAAAACCTGGAAACCTCAGAAAATGATGGAAACACCACGGAAATGGACAGGAAACAGCAGGGGCAGTATGCATGGATGCCTCTGAGGCTGCCTAATCCCACCATTACCCCAAATTCTCAGGCAACAGCCTGGTGGTTACCCTCATGGCAATTGTGCTCACCCAGACAAAGAAAGGCGAGGCACATGCCCATCACATGTTAGGGAAACACCCAACTAGGTGCAACGAAGGTCCATCACCGCCAATTTTCAGGGACACGGTAATGGTGACCCACTTAAAAATGCTGCCTGACAACCTGGCGGTGAACCCCTGATTGTCTGTCTTTCAATAAGATTGCAGTGTAAAGCATGGTGGTGAGCCTCAGTAATAAGATTGCAGTGTAAAGCATGGTGGTGAGCCTCAGTATGACTTTTTAGATGGAGATTGCATGTGGTCACGTACTCCCTGGAACCCCATAGTCACCCCTTCTCTGATGTGCTACCCCAGAACATTCTCTGCCCCAATTCGCAAGACCTTTTGCAGTCTACGTGTGCTGACAGTGGGGATTTACCAGTGTTGTCTGAGGAGGTGGTGGACAATGGCGAGACACAGGTGTCGGGGGTGAGGTAGTTGTATGGGAAGCAAGTTACAGTGGGGACTCCTTGGGGGAACTTTCTCATGATGGGACAGATTCAATTGTGTTTAGAAAGGCTGATGGGCTTCCGTCAGCACTGTGTGTATAGAACCTCATGGCCTTTCATAAAAATAGTCTGGCGATGACCCCAAGGCAATTTTCAGGGACACGGTAATGGTAACCCACTTAAAAATGCTGCCTGACAACCTGGCGGTGAACCCCTGATTGTCTGTCTTTCAATAAGATTGCAGGGACTCCTTGGGGGGACTTTCTCATGATGGGACAGATTGAACTTGGGTGGATCAGGCACAGGAACAGATCAATTTTTTTTGTGTGTGTTTATTTAACTTTTATTTAGCACAAATAACCACAGAGATATTTATTTGTTCTCTTCGCTGCGCAGTCTGGCGTTGGGGTTCGTCACTTTGATGGCGAGCTGTGCCGCTCTCTCCACAATGGTCTTTCGGTTCTTTGAGGAGACGTTGAGGAGATCAGCGAAATTCAGTGAATAACGACGCAAGACCCCAACTTAAAAATTTAGCATCAACTGGTACAGTCGTAAAGTATGAGCTTGAACAAGTGCATTCTTCTCAATTTATTAACGTATATGGCAGCTGTCCGGAAAAATAGTTTGGAGAGAGAGAAAGATAGGAAAAAGACGTAAATTGTTTGGAGAGAGGGCCTGTAGGTGGACCTCCGGAAAAATTGTTCGGAGAGAGGGCCTGTAGGTGGACCTCCGGAAAAATTATTTGGAGAGAGGGCCTGTAGGTGGACCTCCGGAAAAATTGTTTGGAGAGAGGGCCTGTAGGTGGACCTCCAGAAAAATTGTTTGGAGAGAGGGCCTGTAGGTGGACCTCCGGAAAAATTGTTTGGAGAGAGGGCCTGTAGGTGGACCTCCGGAAAAATTGTTTGGAGAGAGGGCCTGAAGGTGGACCTTTGGAAAAATTGTTTGAAGAGAGGGCCTGTAGGGGGCCCTCCTGAAAAATTGTGGTAAAAGAGTGCCAGTTGGACCTCTAAAAAATGGCGTTTTTTTGGTCAGCGTTAGGCAAAGACGACATGGAGGAGGAGGAGGAGTAGGAGAAGTAGAGAAGAGGAATCGGATACATAAATAATGTTAATCTTTAGCTTCTTTCCCCCAGAGGAGATTTGAATTCCGGTGAAATCCAGGCTTTGTTCATTTTAATAAGCGTCAGCCTGTCAGCGCTGTCAGTTGACAGGCGTGTACGCTTATCGGTGATGACGCCACCAGCTGCACTGAATACCCGCTCTGACAGCACGCTAGCGGCAGGGCAGGCCAGCACCTCCAAGGCGTACAGCGCCAGTTCAGGCCACATGTCCAGCCTCCACCAAGTTAACCCAATGTGCCGTCAGTGAGATATAGTGTCCCTGCCCGGCAGCACTTGTCCACGTTTCTGTGGTTAGATGGACCTTCTCAGAAACATCGTTGGTCAGGGCACGGTTGATGTTCTCTGACACGTGTTGGTGTAGGGCTGGGACGGCACATCGGGAAAAATAGTGGCGGCTGGGGACCGAATACCGAGGGGCAGCCACCGCCATGAGATTGCGAAAGGCCTCGGTCTCTACCAGCCTATAGGGCAGCTCGTGCCCGGGTCCTGGGCAGGGGGTTGACTAGCAGAGGCAGCGAGTGACACAGGGAAAGGACCAGTGGTGTTACCCGCAGGAGGTGGTGAACGGCCTTGGTTCCATTGAGTGGGGTGTTTAGCACTCATATGCCTGCGCATGCTGGTGGTGGTTAGGCTAGTAGTGGTGGCACCCCTGCTGATCCTGGTGTGGCACAGGTTGCATACCACAGTCCGTTAGTCATCCTCACTTTCTTTAAAGAACCTCCAGACTTGCGAACATCTAGGCCTCGCCACGGGAGCTTCACTACGTGAAACAGTTGCTGCTGATGCACCAGCTCTGGCCCTGTTTCTCCCTCTGGCCACACCACTGCCTCTTCCAACCTGTTCTGGTGCAGCACTCGCCTCTGCCTCAGAAGCACTGTCTTCATTCGGCTTATCAACCCAGCTTGGGTCAGTCACCTCGTCATCCTCCGATTCCTCAGTCTGCTCCCCCCCTCGGACTTCATGCACTGACAACAACTTCACCACTGTCTGACAACCGTGTCTCCTCATCGTCCGACACCTCTTTACAAACTTCTTCCACTAACTCAACATTGTCATCATCATCATCATCACCCACAGACTGCGACAGTTGGAAAACTTGGGCATTGGGAACGAGGTCAGCAGCAACCTGAGAAGTGGTTTGTGACTCTGGGAAGGGTCCACAAAACAGTTCCTCAGAGTATGCCGGATCGCATTCCAAATTTTCCTGGGAGGGGGCAGACTGGGGGGAAGGAGGTTGAGGTGGAGGAGCCAGAGGAGTGCTCCCTTGGGTAAATTGGGTGGACTGAGTGGAAGACTGACTGGTGGACAAATTACTTGAAGCATTGTCCGCAATCCACGACATCAGCTGTTCGCACTGTTGTGGTTTCAACACTCCTCTACCACGTGTCCCTGTAAGTTGAGACATGAAGCTAGGAAGTGTAGATCTGCGGCGTTCCCCTGCTCCCTCATCAGCAGGTACTGTCTAACCCTGCCCAGGACCACGGCCTCTGCCCCTGCAGTAATTGAATGCCCACGCCCATGCCCACGCCCTCGTCCTCGACCCTTAGCCCTGGGGTTCAACATTTTCTGTATATAAGTGTATTATATAAAAAATAAAAAATAAATGAGTCTGCTGTACTGAAACCCACAAACTTGTTCAGTCTGGTTTAATTAAGTGACGTACAGAAAGTGTCACCTGGACAGAAAACACGGATTGTAGTGAGTGTACTGAACTGTGACACACAGAATGGTTCCACGCCGCTGTGTGAAATGGATTCGTATCACTGAGCTAAAACAACAAAAAAACTATTTCTTTTATATATATATATTTTTATATATTTTTTTTAAGTTTTTTTTTTTTTGCAACGTGACGTGCAGAAACTATCGTAGCCCTAAGTCACACCCTGCTGACGGTGGCTATTTTGACTGCGACCCTGACAAATGTCGCACAGAGATTTTTGTGATCAAGCTATATATGTGAGAGCAAAAGACCTGGTTAGATTAAGTGACGTACAGAATGTGTCACCTAGACAGAAAATACGGATTGTAGTGAGTGTACTGAACTGTGACACACAGAATGGTTCCACGCTGATGTGTGAAATGGATTCGTATCACTGAGCTAAAACAACAAAAAACAATTTTTTTATATATTTTTTTTATATGTATTTTTTTTTAAGTTTTGTTTTTATTGGAACGTGACGTGCAAAAACTATCGTAACCCTAACTCACACCCTGCTGATGGTGGCTAGTTTGACTGCGACCCAGACAAATGTTGTACAGAGATTTTTGTGATCAAGCTATATACGTGAGAGCAAAAGACCTGGTTGGATTAAGTGACGTACAGAATGTGTCACCTAGACAGAAAACACGGATTGTAGTGAGTGTACTGAACTGTGACACACAGAATGGTTCCACGCAGCTGTGTGAAATGGATTTGTATCACTGAGCTAAAACAACAAAAAAACTATTTTTTTTAGATATGTTTTTTTTTATTTTTTTTTTTAAGTTTTGCTTTTTTTCGAACGTGACTTGCAGAAACTATCGTAGCCCTAACTCACACCCTGCTGATGGTGGCTATTTTGACTGCGACCCAGACAAATGTCGCACAGAGATTTTTGTGATCAAGCTATATACGTGAGAGCAAAAGACCTGGTTGGATTAAGTGACGTACAGAATGTGGCACCTGGACAGAAAATACGGATTGTAGTGAGTGTACTGAACTGTGACACACAGAATGGTTCCACGCAGCTGTGTGAAATGGATTCGTATCACTGAGCTAAAACAACAAAAAAATTATTTTTTTTATATATTTTTTTTAATATATATTTTTTAAAGTTTTGTTTTTTTTAGAACGTGACGTGCAGAAACTATCGTAGCCTTAACTCACACCCTGCTGACGGTGGCTATTTTGACTCCGACCTAGACAAATGTCGCACAGAGATTTTTGTGATCAATTTATATACGTGAGAGCAAAATACCTGGTTGGATTAAATGACGTACAGAATGTGTCACCTAGACAGAAAATACGGATTGTAGTGAGTGTACTGAACTGTGACACACAGAATGGTTCCACGCAGCTGTGTGAAATGGATTCGTATCACTGAGCTAAAACAACAAAAAAACTATTTTTTATATATATATATATTTTTTTAAGTTTTGTTTTTTTGGGAACGTGACGTGCAGAAACTATCGTAGCCCTAACTCACACCCTGCTGACGGTGGCTATTTTGACTGCGACCCAGACAAATGTCGCACAGAGATTTTTGTGATCAAGCTATATACGTGAGAGCAAAAGACCTGGTTGGATTAAGTGACGTACAGAATGTGTCACCTGGACAGAAAATACGGATTGTAGTGAGTGTACTGAACTGTGACACACAGAATGGTTCCACGCAGCTGTGTGAAATGGATTCGTATCACTGAGCTAAAACAACAAAAAAAATTTTTTTAGATATTTTTTTTAATATATATTTTTTTAAGTTTTGTTTTTTTTAGAACGTGACGTGCAGAAATTATCGTAGCCTTAACTCACACCCTGCTGACGGTGGCTATTTTGACTCTGACCTAGACAAATGTCGCACAGAGATTTTTGTGATCAATTTATATACGTGAGAGCAAAATACCTGGTTGGATTAAGTGACGTACAGAATGTGTCACCTAGACAGAAAATACGGATTGTAGTGAGTGTACTGAACTGTGACACACAGAATGGTTCCACGCAGCTGTGTGAAATGGATTCGTATCACTGAGCTAAAACAACAAAAAAACTATTTTTTATATATATTTTTTTTAAGTTTTGTTTTTTTGGGAACGTGACGTGCAGAAACTATCGTAGCCCTAACTCACACCCTGCTGACGGTGGCTATTTTGACTGCGACCCAGACAAATGTCACACAGAGATTTTTGTGATCAAGCTACATACGTGAGAGCAAAAGACCTGGTTGGATTAAGTGGCGTACAGAATGTGTCACCTGGACAGAAAATCCGGATTGTAGTGAGTGTACTGAACTGTGACACACAGAATGGTTCCACGCTGCTGTGTGAAATGGATTCGTATCACTGAGCTAAAACAACAAAAAAAATATTTTTTTTAAATATTTTTTTTTTATATGTATTGTTTTTTAAGTTTTGTTTTTATTGGAACGTGACGTGCAAAAACTATCGTACCCTGCTGACGGTGGCTATTTTGACTGCGACCCAGACAAATGTTGCACAGAGATTTTTGTGATCAAGCTATATACATGAGAGCAAAAGACCTGGTTGGATTAAGTGACGTACAGAATGTGTCACCTAGACAGAAAATACGGATTGTAGTGAGTGTACTGAACTGTGACACACAGAATGGTTCCACGCAGCTGTGTGAAATGGATTCGTATCACTGAACTAAAACAACAAAAAAACTATTTTTTATATATATCTTTTTTTTATATATATTTTTTTTTAAGTTTTGTTTTTTTGGAACGTGACGTGCAGAAACTATCGTAGCCCTAAGTCACACCCTGCTGACGGTGGCTATTTTGACTGCGACCCAGACAAATGTCGCACAGAGATTTTTGTGATAAAGCTATATACGTGAGAGCAAAATACCTGGTTGGATTAAGTGACGTACAGAATGTGTCACCTGGACAGAAAATACGGATTGTAGTGAGTGCACGGGCGCAGACTGCACGGGCGCAGGCCTCTGGATGTACTGCGCATGCGCGGGATTTCGTCCGAGCCGGAGCTTCACTGAGCGAGTCAGTGAAGTGAATATTAAGTAGGTGGTCGTGCCTGGGCTCCAAGAAATCGCCGAGCCCGGGCTCCTTCAACGGTTGGGAACTCCCCTTGGGCTCCTTATTTACAGTGAGTGACAGCTACTAAAAATCGTTTTTTTACCACAAAAACTGCCTCTGTGACCTATAACAATTACAATTTAGAACTGCTTATAACTGGCCGAATCCAATGGTATAAATAACTCAATATGTGAAATGCTGCTGACAGAATCCCTTTAAGTGACGTACAGAATGTGTCACCTAGACAGAAAATACGGATTGTAGTGAGTGTACTGAACTGTGACACACAGAATGGTTCCACGCTGCTGTGTGAAATGGATTCGTATCACTGAGCTAAAACAACAAAAAAAATATTTTTTTTAAATATTTTTTTTTTATATGTATTGTTTTTTAAGTTTTGTTTTTATTGGAACGTGACGTGCAAAAACTATCGTACCCTGCTGACGGTGGCTATTTTGACTGCGACCCAGACAAATGTCGCACAGAGATTTTTGTGATCAAGCTATATACATGAGAGCAAAAGACCTGGTTGGATTAAGTGACGTACAGAAAGTGTCACCTGGACAGAAAATACGGATTGTAGTGATGTTCTGAACCGTGACACACAGAATGGTTCCACACTGCTTTGTGAAATGGATTTGTATCACTGAGATATAATAATAAAAAAAAAGGGTTATATATTACGATAGCTGCACTACTAGTGCCAGCCAGCCAGCCAAGCCAGGAGACAAAAAAAAAAATTTCTTGTAGCCCTGTTGGGTTCTTGTGAGATCACTCCTGCCTAACAAAGAACTAAATGCAGGCCCTAACACTCTCCCTGAAACGCAGCAGCTCTATCCCTAATGACATCCAGACTTCACTACTGGTTACGTGCACCATCCTTGGCATTTACTACTTATTTCTCAAATGTCGTATACCAGCATAAGTACCCAACACGACAATAGTGGCATATTTTCCTTCTCTGAAGAGGACGCCAGACGTATTACGTCTGCAATTACGGCATCTAACGAATTCCTGACGAACACAAATCCGGTTGTCTCGTCCCACACTTTGGAAAAAACCATCAAGAAAACCATATCATTGGAATTACATGCGGTAACACTAGCGGAATATCACAAGAAAAAAGTGATCCCAAGGGGTTTGAGATGTAACTTACGCCCCACATTATTTTCGGATGACCCAGAATTTTGTCTTCAATTTGAACGGATATTGAACAAAGCTTCACTGGACATCATTCTTCTCACCATTGAACGTACCAGTAAAGAGATCCGAAAAACAAGAGAGGAAATCACGACTCTTGAACACAACCTCTTCTTGAATCTATCAACAGAAGAAATTTTCTCTTTGAAGAATAACTTGACTCAAAGAACGAATATCTTCAAAAGGAACCTGGAAGAACAGAAAAGGAACAAATTCCAACGGGATCTCCAGGATTACGCCAACAACCGTAATACCGCTCAGTGATTCAAAATCCACCACATCGTTCTACTACACCTAGAGCATCTGGCTCCTCCAGCATCAGTAGTGACGCTGATTTTTTAGACAGAGAACATACGAAAACAAGACGAAGAGGCCGCCAAGGAGGGTGGGTCGGAAACACCAGAGGAAGAGATCGCACTTATTTTCAGCAGAGGGAACCTATCCATACACGATCATCCAACAGGAACCAATCATGAGCCCAATTGAGTCATTAAGAGACACTGATAATCTAGTAATCAACTTGTCACACCACCAACTCACCATGGATGAGATTTCGACTCTCAACTTAGGCCTGGGTTTTATACCAATGAGCTCAACGAACCCCCACGTTTTGGATAAAGAACTAGCGAAGTTCTATAGACAGATCCGACTCAAAGCATATATGGAGATCTAAAAGCCCTCGTGGGCTTCCACACCCATGGCCCCCCCTACCCCTTTTTTGAACCGAACCACAGCATGCAAAGCAAAGAGCACCTACATGCCACCTAAGAAGTATGATGTCATCGAGACCTACATCAATCGGGTCCAAGGAGACCTAGATAAATTGGAAAAGAGAAAACCACCCATCAAGGTAAGACATAACATCTCAAAAAATCAATCTATTGCACTAAAGAACTTGAAACAGAACAAGAACATTGTTATTAAGCCGGCCGATAAAGGCTCGGGTATTGTAGTAATGGATAGGGAGGATTACAGGAATGAGATCCTGCGCCAACTAAGTGACCACAATACTTATTTACCTATAGACTATGACCCGACAGGAGACTTTTCAAGGGAACTTTCAGAGATCGTGGACACTGCCCTTGCTAATGGTATAATTAATAAGAAGTTGGCTGATTTTCTTACCCCAAAATACCCACGTATCCCAGTTATCTACGTTCTACCCAAGGTCCATAAAAACTTGGAACACCCCCCGGGAAGACCTATTGTTTCGGGTTGTGATTCCTTGTTCCAACCAGTTTCCATAATGCTGGACAGCTTACTCAGACCTTATGCACAAGATGGTAGGTCATTTCTCAAAGATACCACCGATTTCTTAAATAAAATCCGTGATATCAAAACAGACTGGAGGAACTGTTATCTAGTCACTATGGACGTAGCCAGTCTGTATACAAATATACCCACCCAGGCAGGTATTGATTGTGTCAAGGAAGCCATGGAAAGGTATCAAGAATTTTCCATTGGCAAAACAAACCTCATCCTTGAACTGCTATCGTTCGTACTTAGGAGGAATTATTTTCTGTTCGAAGATCAATTTTATCTCCAGATTTCAGGAACCGTGATGGGCTATAATGTGGCACCGACCTTCGCGGTCCTCTATATGAATTCCTTTGAAGAAAAAGTGGTGTATTCCAATAATTGGTTTAATGAACATGTATTGATGTGGGTCCGATTTATTGACGACGTCTTTTGTGTTTGGCAGGGGTCTGAGGACAGGCTCATTGAGTTCCATGAAGCCATCAATGTGGCAGTTCCGTCCATTTCTCTCTCGCTTGACTATAGCCGTACGGAAATCCCGTTCCTAGATGTTCACCTAAAGGTAAGGGATAACACACTCACAACAGACATCTATACAAAACCAACAGACAAAAACAGTCTACTCAAGTTTAACAGCCACCATCCTCCAGGACTAATTAGATCTCTACCGTTATCCCAATTGATGCGTGTGAAACGGATAGTATCTGATTCAGAATTGGTGACTCAGAGGCTAAGAAATATGTCCTGTAAATTCCAGCAAAGGGGATTCCCTCAAAAGATTTTACAGAAACATATAAATAGGGTGGAATCACTACCTAGAGAGAGCCTATTGGGGTCAAACACTCACGGACTCACTAAACAGAATGATCGTATCCCGTGTGTCACGACATTCTCACACCAAAGTAATAGCATTAAAGGAATCATTCATAAACATTGGCACCTTCTAAGAAGTAATTTCCCAAATATTTTTTCTAAAAAAAACCCTGATGTCCTATAAAAGGGCTAAAAACATCAGGGACTCTTTGATTACTTCTGACCTAGGCTCTAACAAAGAAACAAGCATACAAACCACAATCATGGGCTCACCTATAAAGGGCACATACCCTTGTTTGACATGTGCCCAGTGTAGCAACATCTCTAAAGGCCCAACATTTACCCACCCGACCACAGGCATTCTACATTAATGGCCACTATACATGCCTATCAAGCTTTGTAGTATATCTGATCAAATGCTCCTGTGGCCTGGGGTATGTGGGTGAAACCACACAAAGAATTAAGGACAGAATATGCCAACATAAATCCAACATCAGAACCAAAAAGAATGACGCCCCACTTGTAGAGCATTTCTCCTCGTCCAGGCACTCCATAAGCCAGTTACGTTTCCAGGTTATTGACTGGATTCCACCACCTAGAAGAGGTGGGGACCGGGAGGGACTGTTAAGAGAGAGAGAAATGGCCTGGATAAGACGTCTCAATACCCTTCAACCAGTGGGCATGAATAAAGATTATTGTCTTGACTAAAAGTATGCTACTAGATGTCATAATGATATGTGTACCTACTACTACTAATTCTTTATTCCTTTTAACCCCAGGGCCGTAGACGTCTTGTGGCTAGTGGTGACACTCGCCTAACACGATCCATGGTCTCATGTTGCTTCTGATCTCCACCCACAACTATGTTCCACCAATAGTAATATCCTTAGTGTTTTGAATACTGTATTTAAATTATGTATGCGTTTCTTGTCCCCTGCATTTACATATACTTCCCTTTAAATGCCCTATAGTGATAATGGAGCTCTATTAATCTCCATGGAAAGTCTAGGGCCCAATTTGAATATACCTCCTTACAACTCCGGTCCGCTGCTGACAATATATGCCGATATACTCATTGCAATACTTCCCTACTACTCCTAATGAATAAGTAATGACAACTTGCCCTGGTCCAGAATGGCGATAGCTTCTTTACACTCACAAAGGGCACGAACCCAGCTAGATTTGTCTTTGGGCATGATCTGAATAAGTGTAATCTACACATAGGTCTCTTTTAGTGTGATTATACATTGTAAGGGCAACCTGCCCTGTTTCAACATGGCTACTTCTCTGTAGCGGCCTCACTATACACAGACCTAACCATAGTCCCACAGCCAGCCTTAAAAATGGTGTTCGCAACCTCTGGGGACACTGCGCATGTGCAATGCATGCGCTCTGATTGGCGCTTGGCTTCTCTAAGCCGACACCGCTGCTCCTCTCCGGGCGCCCGTACTGATGCTTGCGTCATATCCACTTCCGGTTCCGCCCCTCTCCATCGGCCCGCGGGAGTGTTCGCGCCATTCACCCTACTTAAATGCTTATGGCGGTGCTCCCTTATACACCTGGCCGACAGCCCCATTGCCACGACGTAACTAGGGTAAGTGAGGGCGCATTTGCGCCTCCAAGTATTGCCATCCTTAGCCACATTGTCATTTTATTATTCAGTCCCTGTTAACATGGTTTTTTCCACCTGGAAGCTGGGGCATATTTATCTGCTGTAGGCCACTCTGCCTAGCAATAATCTAGCCCGCGCTTCCCCATGTTTTACATACCCACCTGTTAATGGTAGCGCTTTATATATCATACAGTATGCACCTAGACTTATGTTATTAATGGTAGCGCTTTATATACCATACAGTATGTAGCTAGACTCATGTTACTAGTGATTCCACATAACATGTTTTCAGAATTGGGGATTGTGGAGGTAGCCAAGCATGTTTATAATGTTGTCCATATTTCCCCCTGTGAGACAATTCGCTTGATCATATGTCCATGTGATATATACTTTTCATGTGATATATACTCTTCATGTAAATATGTTTTTTCACAATTTTTATTGTTTGTCTTTTGCACAACAGCCTGATGAAGGGCACTGTTCTGCCCGAAACGTTGCCTCAGTTGTGCACTATGTCCGGCTGATAAGAATAAATATTCACTTTGCAAATTCACTTTTGGAGTGCTGTCTATTCTCTATATACATATGAAGATTGGGCCCCTGAGGTGAAGCAAGGACCCCAAACAGACGTGCTTTGCCCAAGATAGGAGGAGTGCTGTGACTACATTAGCAACACTGAATTAACGACATCCAGACAGCATCTGAGCCGAGCACCGCGGCCAGTCACTAGTATATTCCAGGGTCACCAGATCAGGCCAGCCAACCCCTGCTATCGACATGTAAGGGCCCCACGTGATGCTGGGTGTACCGCAGAGTCTCCTGGCTTGTGATTGGCTGTGTTTATAGGCGCCAAAAATGCACAATGCGGAAGTTGCCATTTCCTCGAGCATGGCGAGATACTCGTCCACCAAGCTCGGACGAGTATGCTCGCTCATCTCTAGTAAAGACCGATAAAGTGCCCTTAACTCCGTGTTCTGACAGTGTCAAAGAACAGCCCTACTACTTCTCCTATCTTGTACAGTCTTCAAAGTATTGACTCCAAAAGGCACCTTTGAGGGCCATTTTTATTATTATTGAATTGTACTCATTATGAGGTAAAAGTATTTTTTTCAATTTGTCTTTATTAAAAATATGGAATCCCATTCTATTTTCAGCTCTGAGGTTTATGTGAGGTTATTTTTTGATTCTTGCATGATAGTTCTTGTACTGCTATATGCATCTATCACGACTCTTTATGTAGTTGTGGGGAGTATGTAAGAATGGCATCTTTGCATGTCTTTGTCAAGGGATATTAGCATTCTATATCCCACGAGTTACCTTGGCATTTTCCCTCATTGTTAATGGATATAATCTGCAACAATGTTATTTATCTGACGCACACCGCCAATAGGCTCCTCCCACTATGTGTGCGCTGCTCTCAGCAGTACCTCGGTATAGCCACTTCATACAATAGGTGACGGCACACGGAGGAGTGGTACTGACTCCTACACACACCCCCCTCCATGATTTGGTGTTCACCTGGGGCTGCGCCTATTGAGGGCAGAGTCTTTGTCATTTAATTCCAGCGCTGGAACAGCCGATTACGGTCATCATAGCGCCGGAAGGCTGCCACGCCGACACGCCATTATGTGTTTTTGATATTTACCTGCCTCTAACTATAGCCTGTTCCTGATGAAGCGTGGCTTTTAGGTAATGTAGAAAAAATTGTAGGCAACAGCATCCAATCCAGTTTGAAAATAAGTGGCTTTATTCCAACACCTAGTACATGCTACGTTTCGGCTATTCCTCAGCCTTTATCAAGCCTTGATAAAGGCTGAGGAATAGCCGAAACGTAGCATGTACTAGGTGTTGGAATAAAGCCACTTATTTTCAAACTGGATTGGATGCTGTTGCCTACAATTTTTTCTACTGAGCTTGGGAGCCTTTGAGACCAGACTCCAGAAGGGAGCGTGCATCCAGAGGGAACACCAACTACTTCATAGGTGCTGTATCACTTTCTTTATTTTTAGGTAATGTAGAAACGCGTCGAACGGGGCATCTGGGAGCGAGGGCAGCTGTTAGTGGGCAGTGGATATGTTTGTGCTGAACCATAGGCACAGCATATGTGACTGGTCCAGACAGGGCCAGTAGCTAGTTGCCCACGCTAATTGAGTCCTCTAGATCAACTATCTGAGGACTGGGTCACTTGTATACACCCTATTATGACTGACCATGAGTGTGGCATAGCGATACTGTGCAATATATGCCTGGCACGGCATCACTAGCGGCATACAATTATCGGATAGGGGTGGCTATTGGACACAACATATTATAGTCTTGTAGGTGATAGCCGATATCCATAGTGTTCTCACAATCCCCCTGAGATTCAATTCGCTATTAACTGAGTTTGTGAATGACAGACAGAACTCAGTAGATCCTTTTTTTAATTCATTACTTCAATAAAGATTTATTTTATTTTAACATTCCAGTCAGGTGTTAGTTTTTGCTATTTATAAATTAGGGACGTATACAACCAAACCTCCATTTGTCAGTGATCTATTAGCATGATCTGAATTTTCTCACTCCTCCATCAGGCAGCGAGCTGATAGACTCCTTATCTCTGCTATCTGACCTTATAAACACTCATTATAGCTTAATCCTTATTTTACTGATAAGAATGTGGCTTGAAGGGGTTCTCCAGGAATTAAGAAAATGAAAATACTTAAATATTACTTCATTATAAATATATTCTCAAATACCTTTCAATAGTTAGAATGTCTCGTTTTGTCTAGGGAGCAATCATTAGGACAAACAAAATGGCCGCTGTCCTATTAATACACACAAAACCTGTCCGAATCACACAGGAGGACAAGTTACTTAAGAGCACTCAGGTAAAGAGCTGCCTCTTCCTCTTCTCTGCTCTGGTTGTCAGGGGTTATGATCCCGAATACAGATAAGATCTTTAGCTGAATATCTGTAGGAATGGAGTTCATGAGCAGAAGTGGCTAATGAGCAGCAGCATTTGTATACAGTCTGCATTACCACAGTCTGTCCTGTCCATCCTCTCGGTACTTCATGTCTCCTGATGAATTCCATTCCCACAAAGATTCAGCTAAATATCATACAGTATTAAACTGTAGTCAGGATCATAATCCCTGACAAGTAGAGCAGAAAGGAGGATGAAGCGGCTCATTAGCATTGTGTCTTGAAGTAACTTGTTCTGCTGTGTGATTAGGACAGGTTTTGTGTGTACTAACAGGACGGAAGCCACTTTGTTTCTCCTAATCATTGCTCCCAAGACAAAACGAGCCATTATTACTAATGTAAGGTATTTGGTAGGGATGAGCGAACTTTTGAAAAGTTTGGTTCGGTTCGATTCGGCGAACTTTCGTGAAGTTCGGATTCGTACTAACCGAACCTAAAACGAACCATGCTATAATGGCTGAATAATTGCAGCTACAATAGTGGGAGTCTGATAGGGTATAGTTTCATTTAGTTGCAGTTGCTATTACAATGAAAAAAGTGGAAAAAATCAAAGTGCAAAAATAGTGAAACCTCAACCAGGTCGACAACATTTGACAGCATTGAAGATGTCCGCTGGAGAAGTCCATGTCATGCCAGAGCACCAAAAACACACGGTAGATTGTGGCACCAGCCCAAGAATAGGCTGCGTTGAAGTCGATGCGGTCTCAGTGACATCACAGGTCAGAAGACAGACAGGCGTACCATTTAATTAGACCTTGTGCACCCCAGAACAGGTACACATTAGCCAAGGTGTAAGTGATTACGCGGGACATAGGACACAAAGTGCAAGTTGGCAACACCGGCAGCATTGCCTTGGACCCAGTAGGGTGGAAAACAGACATTTGACAGTGGTACCAGCAGCAGTAATAGTACTGTATTGGACCCAGTATGGTTGAGAACAGACAATTGACGGAGGAGGAGGAGGAGGCAGCAGCACTTGATTGCACCCAGGCCAGTATGGTTGAGAACAGACAATTGACGGAGGAGGAGGAGGCAGCACTTGATTGCACCCAGGCCAGTATGGTTGAGAACAGACAATTGACGGAGGAGGAGGCAGCAGCACTTGATTGCACCCAGGCCAGTATGGTTGCGAACAGACAATTGACGGAGGAGGAGGAGGCAGCACTTGATTGCACCCAGGCCAGTATGGTTGAGAACAGACAATTGACGGAGGAGGAGGCAGCAGCACTATTGACGGAGGAGGAGGAGGCAGCACTTGATTGCACCCAGGCCAGTATTGTTGAGAAGAGACAAGTTGAGGAGGAGGAGGAGGCAGCACTTGATTGCACCCAGGCCAGTATTGTTGAGAAGAGACAAGTTGAGGAGGAGGAGGAGGAGGCAGCACTTGATTGCACCCAGGCCAGTATTGTTGAGAAGAGACAAGTTGAGGAGGCAGCTTCAGCAGCTCTTGATTGCACCCAGTATGTTTCCAAATAGACAATTGACGGTGGGAGCATTAGTAGGAGCAGTATTCTTTTGGACCCAGAAGGGCCTAGTACAGAGAACTGAAGTTGGAAGCTAAGAATATGCACGCTTGTAAAAATCAGTTTTTATACATGACAAAATGTTGGGGTAGAGTTCAGCACGGGACAGTCAACGTTAAAAAAAACCCTCTAACATTACAGCTAGTCTAGTAGGATACGGAGACGGTTAAATAGACAGACAACCTCACCCACAGAATCCATGAGGTGAAGAAAGGACATTTAAAAAGGCAAAGATTCAAGGCTTTACGCCAGTTCCATTATCCAAAAATACGTGTCCAATTTTCATGAAATGGACACCTCACTGGCACTCTCTTTACAAATTGACGCAACTACTCTGGTGTCAAACCTGTTGAATCTGGGCCTATGGCTGTTGGCTAGACATATATATATATCTTTGTTACACCAGTTTGATGATCTAACCGAGTGCAGCGCCCAACCCAATGGATGTATGCTTTTGTGTTTTTTGAGTAATAATCCCTTGTATCCTGGTCTATTCTGTGAAAAAAGTACAGTTTTGCGTCGCCGTTGTTATTTTAACCAGATTCGTTACGAACTTTCTCAAAGTTCGGTGACGAACCGAACTTTTGGCAAAGTTCGTAACGAATCTGGTTCGTTGCGGTTTGGTTCGCTCATCCCTAGTATTTGGGAATATATTTATAATAAAGTAATATTTGTGTGTTTTCCTTTTCTTAATTCCCGGAGAACCCCTTTAAATAAGTGTTTATGACCTATTTATTAAGTGTTTAATTTACAGATAAGGGTGATCACCACAAAGTGAAGTGAAAGAAGGTTTCACACAGTTAGAAAAATAGTTAACCGTTTGTGACAGAATGGCTCAATATTTTTAATAAAGACCAATAAAAAACAAATGATTTGTAGCCCAAAATTAGTAAAATACAATCATAAAAAGGATTGCCCCGAAGGTGAACAAAGCATTTAACTATTCTGATCTATGAATCTGATTTTCATAGCTGATATCTGAAGCGCTTGCCACGGGAGAGTCAATTGGGAAAGTTCAAACATCTATAAGAAGACTATACTTAAAGAGAAAGAAGGTCTCTTGGACTTCATTCCTAAGTAAATGAGTGCAAAACCAGTTTCAGTATGACAGATGACATCAATAAGTCTTCACTCGCTTTTAATGGAACAGTATTTTTGTTATTTTAAACTCTTAAAGTGAATCTGTCAGCTGCAAAACATTTACAAACTAGAAAATGTAGTGTATAGGTGATGCCGAGTTATGCAATGTTTGTCAAACCAGCAGAAAAATGCATAGAGAAGACTCTGATGCTCATGCACATAATAGAGAGGACTCAAAGAGAAGTCCTTTCAATGCATTTTACTGCTGGTTTGTGGGTTTATGAAGATAAATTACATAAATTACTGCTGGAACAAATCGCCTACCATGTTGTTATACATTTACAGCATGGTACAGGAAGGGGTTAATCAAGGTGCTTTTTTAAAAAATTAGCAGTGAATATATATATATATATATATATATATATATATATATATATATAGTACTTCTTTTTTCATGGTATTTGTCTAGCACACTGCCAGCCATCAGTAGATTGGGTCAAATATCCTGATCAATATTTTTTTAATGGACTAGACTTCTTGCCTACTTGATGAATAGCTGATGTCAATACCACTTACAAGAACACAATTCAAGCAGAATTGGCCATCAGAAACTTT
>ONZH01012387.1:0-21215 GCA_900303285.1 Rhinella marina | reverse complement strand
GTTTCAAAGTCCTACCACGTGTCCCTGTAAGTTGAGACATGAAGCTAGGGAGTGTAACTCTGCGGCGTTCCACAGCTCCCTCATCAGTAGATACTGTCTCACCCTGCCCAGAACCACGGCCTCTGCCCCCTGCAGTAATTGAATGCCCACGCCCTTGTCCTCGACCCTTAGCCCTGGGGTTCAACATTGTTTGTATATAAGTGTATGATATAAAAAAAAAAAAATTAAACGGGCCTGGAGTACTGAAACCCACAAACTTGTTCAGTCTGGTAGAATTAAGTGACGTACAGAAAGTGTCACCTGGACAGTATATACGGATAAAATTTTCTGGATCAAGCGGTAGATGATATTGGTAGCAAATGACTTGGTTGTATTGTGTGACGTACAGAAAGTGTCACCTGGACAGTATATACGGATGGGAGCGAATGTGTTGAACTGTGACACACAGAAAGGTTACACGCAGCTGAGTAAAATGGATTTGTATCACTGAGCTAAAACAACTGAAATAATAATTTTTTTTTTTTATATTTTGTTTTTTTGGGAACGTGACGCGCAGGAAATATGGTAGAACTGACTGACACCCTGTTAACGGTGGCTATTTAGTCTGTGACCCAGACAAATGTCACACAGAGAATTTTCTGGATCAAGTGGTAGATGATATTGGTAGCAAATGAGTTGGTTGTATTGTGTGACATACAGAAAGTGTCACCTGGACAGTATATACGGATGGGAGCGAATGTGTTGAACTGTGACACACATAAAGGTTACACGCAGCTGAGTAAAATGGATTTGTATCACTGAGCTAAAACAACTGAAATAATAATTTTTTTTTTTTTATATTTTGTTTTTTTGGGAACGTGACGTGCAGGAAATATGGTAGAACTGACTGACACCCTGTTAACGGTGGCTATTTAGTCTGTGACCCAGACAAATGTCACACAGAGAATTTTCTGGATCAAGCGGTAGATGATATTGGTAGCAAATGACTTGGTTGTATTGTGTGACGTACAGAAAATGTCACCTGGACAGTATATATGGATTGGAGTGAGTCAGTGCTGAACTGTGACACACAGAATGGTTCCACAGTGCTGTGTGCAATGGATTTGTATCACTGAGATAGAACAAAAAAAAAAAAACAGGGTTAGATATGGCGATAGCTGCACTACTCGTGCCAGCCATCCAAGTGACAAAAAAAAAATAAATAAAATGTCTTCTAGCCCTTAGAAGGGCTGTTGGGTTCTTTGTGGGTGATCCCTGCCTAACTGAGAACTAAATTCAGGCCCTAACACTGTCCCTGAAAGGCAGCAGCTCTATCCCTAACGATATCCAGACGGCATCTGAGACGAGCACCGCGGCCAGTCGGTAGTATATTCCAGGGTCACCTGATCAGGCCAGCCAACCCCTGCTATCGACATGTAAGGGCCCCACGTGATGCTGGGTGGTACGCAGAGTCTCCTGGCTTGTGATTGGCTGTGTTTTTAGGCGCCAAAAAAGCACAATGCGGAAGTTGCCATTTCCTCGAGCATGGCGAGATACTCGTCCGAGCATCGAGCAGTTACGAGTACCCTAATGCTCGAACGAGCACCAAGCTCGGACGAGCATATTCGCTCATCTCTAATAACTTTACATTTATCCACATTGAACCTCATCTGCCAAGAGGATGCCCAAACACTCAGTGTGTTCAAGTCAGCTTGTAACTTCTGCACATCTTCCATAGACTGGACTCTACTACAAAGCTTAGTGTCATCTGCAAAAATTGAAACAGTGCTGTTGATTCCTCCCTCTATATCATTAATAAATAAATTAAATAAAAGTGGACCCAGCACTGAACCTTGGGGTACACCACTTATAACTGGGGACCATTCAGAGTAGGAATCATTCACCACCACTCGCTGAGTCGCTCCTTCAGCCAGTTCTCAATCCAGTTACAGAGTAGATTTTCTAATCCAACCGACCTTAATTTACCCGTCAGACGTCTATGAGGGACCATGTCAAACGCTTTTGCAAAGTCCAAATACCCAATATCCACAGCCGCCCCTCTATCCAGACTTCTACTCACTTCTTCATAAAAACCAATCAGGTTAGTCTGACAGCTTCTGTCCTACCATCACTTATAATACTATTATCCAAAACATATTCCTGTATATAGTCCCTTATTAGACCCTCAAAAAGTTTCCCCACAATGGACGTTAAGCTCACCGGTCTGTAATTCCCCGGGGATGACCTAGAGCCCTTCTTGAAGATGGGCACCACATTTGCTTTACGCCAGTCCCTCGGCACTATGCCAGTCACCAGAGAATCTTTGAATATTATATACAAGGGCAAAGAAATTACTGAACTAAGTTCCTTAAGAACTCTTGGGTGTAACCCATCCGGTCCTGGAGCCTTATTCACGTTTACTTTGTTTAACTTAGCTTTGACCATATCTATATTGAACCAGTTAAGTATATTACATGAAGTATCACCAGCACTTACTCTACCGACAGCAGCTCCCACCTCTTCATGTGTATATACAGAACTAAAGAACTCATTCAGTAGCTACGCCTTTTCCTGATCCCCAGTAATCAATTCCCCATCACTATTATTAAGGGGCCCTACATGCTCTGACCTAGGTTTTTTTGCATTTATATATTTGAAGAATTTTTTGGGATTGGTTTTGTTATCCCTGGCCACCAGCCTTTCATTTTGAACTTTTGCTGCTTTTATAGTCCTTTTACAAGCTTTATTAACCCTTTTGTAGTTATTAAAGGCTATAGTAGACCCCTCTGATTTGTATATTTTAAATGCCCTTTGTTTTTCATGTATTGCCCTTTTAACATCCGCATTAAGCCACGCAGGGTTTAAATTTAAGCGTTTGTATTTGTTCCCCCTAGGAATAAATTGTGCAGTATAGTTACCCAGTGTAGATTTGAAGGTCTCCCATTTATCATCTGTGTTACTATTTGACAACAGCTTCTCCCAGTCTATGTCCTGGAGTGCGGCCCGTAACCCTGGGAAATTGGCCTTTTTAAAATTAAATGTTTTTGATCTCCCAGCATGTTTATGCTTTTTACACTTTAGGATAAAAGTAACTATATTGTGGTCACTATTACCAAGGTTTTCCCGAACAATTACCTCCTCAACTATCTCTGCATTGTTAGATATAACCAGATCCAACAGTTCATCACTTCTTGTTGGTTCTTCTACAAACTGACCTAGAAAATTATCCTGCAATAAGTTAAGAAAATTTCTCTCCTTTGCAGTTGAAGCCGATCCATGACCCCAGTCAATACCAGGGAAGTTAAAATCTCCCATTATCACTACTGTACCCGCCTGGGCAGCCCGCTCTATTTGTCTATGCAGCTGATCCTCTATCTCCTCAGTGATGTTTGGGGGTCTATAAATTACACCAAAAATTATTCTTTCATTGTTAGTCTCCCCTTGTAATTCCACCCACACGGATTCTGCATTCACACAATCATCACCCACTATTGTCTCCTTCATACTCGCTTTTATACTACTTCTGACATACAGACATACTCCTCCTCCTTTCCTATTGTCCCTATCCCTCCGAAACAGAGTATAACCCTGGAGATTGACAGCCCAGTCATGCGAAGAGTCCAGCCATGTCTCAGCAACTCCAACTAGACCAACTAAAAAAATATTTTTAGACCATAATAATGCAAGAAGGATAAATACAAATGCCTCCTAAAGGTGTCCATAGTAAATGCATGCTTTTATTCATGCTTTTATTTCTGGATGTTTGTTATTTTTGATGATTGTCTCAAAGTGCATGTCAGTTGTGATAGTGGGGTGCTATCTCTCCTTAGGGAGACAGTGTCTTAATCAGCATGAAGAGACTTATAGGCTGTACATGCAATGACAGAATGCTGCAGGATAAGGCGAAAAACAGTATATGCACTATTTTCTGAATATTAACAAGTACAACAACACATCCAGAGCATTTGATATAGTGTCTGTTACTTTATAACAAATCAGTAATTTTATTCAGCTCTTTATCATTGTTTTAAGATTTCTTGCTCTTTAAGTATAGACTATTGAGCGATTTAATTCACATCACTTACAAAAGTAGCGTGCATACCTTTTTTTACCAAATGCTGCAATTTCAAGCATGACTGCACTTACATTTTAGGAACCTCTAATGCAGCTAGCGATTAAATTAGCAGAAAAGCAGCAGTACATTGCTGTACATCTGTGGCAATCGCCTGGTATTTGTAATCTATTCTTTATATAGTTAATTATTAGAGATGAGCGAGTAGTGAAATATTCGAAAGTTCGAAATTCGATTCGAATAGACCGCGAAATTCGACTATTCGACCGAATATCGAATCCCATTAAAGTCTATGGGAAAAAAATGCTCGCCACTTGGAAATCTCAATTCGACCACTTGGAGGTCACCAAGTCCACCCTGAAACCTCAGAAAAGGATGCCAACACTGCTGGAATGCAACTAGGACAGCAGGGGAAGCATGTCTGGGTGCATATAACGCGCCCAAGTCGCACTATTACGCCACTATCACAGCCTCTCAACAATACACTCCAAAGACAATATAACCTCTCTGTAAAGTGAGACCATACAAGGAAACCTTCTTTCCTCTACATTGCCATGGACCCCAAGCCAAACTAGACAAAAAAGAAGATAAAATTCTGCACCCCTTAAAATCACGTTGCCTATGACAACCACAGATGGCATAGGCAAGGGGGAAAGCAATCAAGCCATCACTATTTTTCCCTCTGTGCCATCCCTGCCTTGCCCAGGCACATGTCCCAAAACATCATCCACGCCCGAGTAACACGGTTACTGCAAAAGGCCATTTGACCACCAACACTTTGGTTTGAGGCCGGGGATGCTACATCTCCCTGACGGCACACTGGGTGAATGTTGTGGAGGCGGGGACGGGCAAACCTGCTACCCCCACCCAAGTTTTGGGCCTTGGTTCTGTCTGGATTTCCGCAACCCTTACAGACAGCTCGGCAAACCCCTCCTTCTCCTTCTAGATTCTCCTTTTAAATCTGTCCACCACCCAGTCAAGTCCACAAAGTCCAGTCTCGTCGATCGCCTGCAGAAACTGCAGGGACCTCACTCTGACCCTCCTTCCTCCCACCCTGCCCAATGTTATCAACCTAGTGTTCCCACCCATGCAAGAATCGCAGGAGCTATCTGAGGATTTTGTTTGTTCTGATGCCCAAACACTGGAGCAAGCTCCATCTCTAGCTGATGGTGGTGTGGAACGGGCACTAAAGTGTAAAATGATTAGGGACGATGATGAGACACAGTTGCCAGCAAGGGAGGCTGTTGGAGCAAAGTGAGGCAGTGTAAGAGGAGGTGGTTGAGTATGACGAAGTCAGTGACCCGACCTGATCCAGTGTCATGTCTAGCAGGTAAAGCAGTGGGGATGTTGAGGGATGCGTAGGACGGCAAAAGGCAGGAAGAGGCCGTGGGCTGGCCAGAGGCTCATGGAGAAGGCAGGCTAGAGCCCGCAGGGCCGCATCTCTTCCCTATAACAGGCCCCCACACAAAGCTCTCCCATCGAGGGCTCTTAGGTCCTTGTTGTGAAAATATTTTAATGAGTGCGCAAAGTTAGCTTGAGGTGAGCCCTCGAAAAAATTATATGGAGGCCCAAGAGGTGAGACCTCTTAAAAATTGTATTAAGGCCCAAGAGGTGAGCCATAATAAAAATTGTTTGTAGGCCCAAGAGGTGAGAAGTCTTAAAAATTGTGTGGAGGCTAAAGAGGTGAGACCTCTTAAAAATTATGTGGAGGCCCAAGAGGTGAGACCTCTTAAAAATTATGTGGAGGCCCAAGAGGTGAGACCTCTTAAAAATTATGTGGAGGCCAAGAGGTCATAGCCCAAGAGGTGAGACCTCTTAAAAATTATGTGGAGGCCAAAGAGGTGAGACCTCTTAAAAATTATGTGGAGGCCCAAGAGGTGAGACCTCTTAAAAATTATGTGGCGGCCCAAGAGGTGAGACCTCTTAAAAATTTTGTGGAGGCCCAAGAGGTGAGACCTCTTAAAAATTATGTGGAGGCCCAAGAGGTGAGACCTCTTAAAAATTATGTGGGGGCCCAAGAGGTGAGACCTCTTAAAAATTATGTGGAGGCCCAAGAGGTGAGACCTCTTAAAAATTATGTGGAGGCCCAAGAGGTGAGACCTCTTAAAAATTATGTGGAGGCCCAAGAGGTGAGACCTCTTAAAAATTATGTGGAGGCCCAAGAGGTGAGACCTCTTAAAAATTATGTGGCGGCCCAAGAGATGAGACCTCTTAAAAATTATGTGGAGGTCCAAGAGGTGAGACCTCTTAAAAATTATGTGGAGGCCCAAGAGGTGAGACCTCTTAAAAATTTTGTGGAAGCCCAAGAGGTGAGACCTCTTAAAAATTATGTGGAGGCCCAAGAGGTGAGACCTCTTAAAAATTATGTGGAGGCCCAAGAGGTGAGACCTCTTAAAAATTATGTGGAGGCCAAAGAGGTGAGACCTCTTAAAAATTTTGTGGAGGCCCAAGAGGTGAGCCATAAATATATAAATTTTTTTATTTACGGAGCAATTCTACGGCGGTTAAGGAGGAGGAGGAGGAGGAGGAGGTGGAGGAGGAAATGGCACTTCATACAGATGGCACTTCACTTTTGGCTGCTTTCCACTGTTGGAGAAGCAAAGTCCGGGTCAATCCACTTGCTGTTCATTTTGATTAGCGTCAGCCTGTCGGCACTGTCGGTTGACAGGCGGCTGCGCTTATCGGTTATAATGCCCCCGGCTGCGCTGAACACCCTTTCTGATAGCACGCTGGCGGCAGGGCAGGCAAGCACCTCCAAGGCGTACAGGGACAGTTCCAGCCACATGTCCAACTTGGAGACCCAGTAAGTGTAGGACGCCGAGGGATCGGGGAGGACAGGGGTACGGTCTGCCAGGTACTCCCGCAACATCCGCCGATACTTGTCCCTCCTGCTGATAGCGGGCCCCGCAGTGATGGAAGTTGCACGAGTGGGTGCCATGATCCTAGCTGTCCTAGTCCTGGTCCTAGCTGCAGCGGCGATAGCCACATCTCCGTCTGCTGCAATATGGCGTCCCTCACCTCTGGGGCGCTGTGCTTCCTGTCGCCCAAGCTGATGAGCTTAAGCACCGCCTGCTTACGTCTCCCCGCGCCAGTGCTGCAACGCTTCCAGCTAGCGGCTGAGGGCGATGTTAAGGCAGAGGAGGAGGAGGAGGGGGGTTTATCAGAACCCATGCTGGCAATCTTGGGCGGGGGTGGTAGGTAGGCCGTCTCTGTTTGCGACCCCGTCCCCACTTCCACTACATTCACCCAGTGTGCCGTCAAAGAGATGTAGCGTCCCTGGCTGCAAGCGCTTGTCCACGAGTCGGTGGTTAAGTGGACCTTTGCGCTGACTGCGTACCTCAGGGCCCGCCTGATGTTACGCGACACGTGCTGGTGCAGGGCGGGGACGGCACTCCGGGAAAAGTAGTGGCGGCTGGGGACGGAATAGCGAGGTGCGGCAGCCACCATCAGGTCGCGGAAGGCCTGCGTCTCCACAAGCCTAAACGGCAACATCTCCAGGGCCAGCAGTTTGGAGATGTTGCAGTTTAAGGCTTGGGCTTGGGGGTGACTCGAGGCATACTTCTGCCTGCGGTCGAACGCCTGTGAGATGGACAGTTGATGGGACGAGGAGTGTGAAGATGCGGGGGAAGGGGAGGCTGAAGGAGAAGGCCCCAAAGTAGCCGAGGCAGAGGCAGATGTGGAGGTGTCCTGGCTGGAGGTCTGGACCGCAGTGGCAGCACACAACAAAGGGGAAGAGGCAGTGTCAGGAAGAACTTGCGCAGGTTGTATTGCGTTTGCTCTCTCCCACTCAGCCCAGTGCTTGACTTCCAAGTGACGCCGCATGCCTGAGGTGGTCAGATTGCTCTTCTCAGAGCCCCTACTCAGTTTTGAGTGGCAGAGTGTGCAAACCGCGCTCAGTTTGTCATCCGCACAAACATTAAAAAATCTCCACACCACAGAAGTACGAGGCCTCGATGGGGGAGCTTCGCGCGACTGCCCGCTGCCGGGAACAGCTTCGGCCCTGCTGGCTGTGGCCTCACTTCTCTGTCTGGACTGTTCTCTGCCTGTGGACATCCCTCTGCCTGTGGACATCCCTCTGCCTCTGGACATCCCTCTGCGTCTGGACATCCCTCTGCCTCTTGCTGCCTTTTTCGGTGCTGCGCAGACCACAACCTCTCCACTGCTTTCCCCGCTGGACATCACCCCTGGCCACGTGGGGTCGATCATTTCGTCATCCACCACCTCCTCTTCCACTTCCTCACTCTGCTCCTCCTCCTGCCCACTGGACATTCCAACAGCCTCCCTTGATGGCAACTGCGTCTCATCATCATCATCGCTCATGATAACAGATGCTGGTTCAGGGTCCACATCAGCAGGAGATGGCGAATACTCAAGTGGTTGGGCATCACTACAAACAAATTCCTCTGCTAGCTCCTGGGATTCTTCCGGCACATCTGAAAAAGGACCCGAAAAGAGCTCCTGGGAGGGGTCAATGGTGGGATGACTCTGTTGGCCAGGTGTGGAGGAAGGAGGGTCAGAGTGAGACTGTGTGGATGACTGGCTGGTGGACAACTGTGTGGAAGCGCTATCGGCTATCCATTGCACCACCTGTTCAACCTGCTCAGGCCTCAACAGCGGTGTAACCCGCCCCCTGCTTAACTGTCCCATAAAGGCAGGGATTCTTGATGAGTGGGATCCTGGCTGACCCTCACCAGCACGCATTGTATCCCCACTGGCTTCAACAAGGCCACCAACAGCATTTCTGCGCCCCCGTCCTCGTCCACGTCCGATTCCGCTAGCCCCCCTCCGCATTTTATTTTTTTTGGTTACAATATTTTGCCTTCACAGCCGTGTACTAACAGTTCAGACGGTGTGTATGAACACTACGTATATACAATTATTTTGCAAGAGAACGCAAAGTACAGGTGCCAATGAAAAGGCTTTTTTTTCTATATTTCTAGGTACACAGCCGTGTACTAACAGATCAGACGGTGTGTATGAACACTACGTATATACAATTATTTTGCAAGAGAACGCAAAGTACAGGTGCCAATGAAAAGGCTTTTTTTTTTTTTATATTTCTAGGTACACAGCCGTGTACTAACAGATCAGACGGTGTGTATGAACACTACGTATATACAATTATTTTGCAAGAGAACGCAAAGTACAGGTGCCAATGAAAAGGCTTTTTTTTTTCCCTATATCTCTAGGTACACAGCCGTGTACTAACAGATCAGACGGTGTGTATGAACACTACGTATATTCAATTATTTTGCAAGAGAACGCAAAGTACAGGTGCCAATGAAAAGGCTTTTTTTTTCTATATTTCTAGGTACACAGCCTTGTACTAACAGATCAGACAGTGTGTATGAACACTACGTATATACAATTATTTTGCAAGAGAACGCAAAGTACAGGTGCCAATGAAAAGGCTTTTTTTTTTCTATATTTCTAGGTACACAGCCGTGTACTAACAGATCAGACGGTGTGTATGAACACTACGTATATACAATTATTTTGCAAGAGAACGCAAAGTACAGGTGCCAATGAAAAGGCTTTTTTTTTTCTATATTTCTAGGTACACAGCCGTGTACTAACAGATCAGACGGTGTGTATGAACACTACGTATATACAATTATTTAGCAAGAGAACGCAAAGTACAGGTGCCAATGAAAAGGCTTTTTTTTTTCTATATTTCTAGGTACACAGCCGTGTACTAACAGATCAGACGGTGTGTATGAACACTACGTATATACAATTATTTTGCAAGAGAACGCAAAGTACAGGTGCCAATGAAAAGGCTTTTTTTTTTTTCTATATTTCTAGGTACACAGCCGTGTACTAACAGATCAGACGGTGTGTATGAACACTACGTATATACAATTATTTTGCAAGAGAACGCAAAGTACAGGTGCCAATGAAAAGGCTTTTTTTTTCCCTATATCTCTAGGTACACAGCCGTGTACTAACAGATCAGACGGTGTGTATGAACACTACGTATATTCAATTATTTTGCAAGAGAACGCAAAGTACAGGTGCCAATGAAAAGGCTTTTTTTTTTTTATATTTCTAGGTACACAGCCGTGTACTAACAGGTCAGACGGTGGGTATTTACACCTGGTATACAAAAAGGGTATTGCAGGAACACAGAACCCAGAACACTAGAGCCAAATAAACTGTATTTAAAAAAATAAATAAAATTCACAGCCGTATACTGCCAGATCAGATGGTGCATATACACACTAGGTATATAACAGGGTTTTGCAGCCAAAAAGAACGCAGAACAGTAGTGCCAAATATAGTTTTGTATGTAGCAGAGCACCTAATACACCACTAATGCCTCTCTCTGTCCCTACTCCAGCAGCTATCCCTGAATACAGCAACCGTTCTCTGCAGACTGTATATTGTAGTAAAGCTATCACTGTACTGCACTATAGTAGCCCTGATAAGGGCTTTTAGTTGAGTTTTTAATATTCGAGGTCACATGGTTTTTCCAGCCAATCCATGTAGACGCTGTTTTCGCGCTGCCAGCGTGCTCCGCGGGCCTGTCATACCCCCCCTGCATGTTGATTGGTGGAAAAAGAGCGCCAGGGAAGGTGGGAGGGGAAACTAATTCTAAGTGCGCCATCGCCGTTATACTCGATTGAAATCGAGTATGCCGAATAGCGTAGTATTCGATCGAATACCGGCTCGATCGAACACTACTCGCTCATCTCTATTAATTATCAGTTTAGTGCTTTAACTAATGTAATTCATCATGAAATTATCATCCAGTAAAATCAAGGCTGTTAGTTTTCATTAAACAAAAATGTTATACTGATCTGGATTCTGGAATAACATTTAATATTTTAAAAATGCTTGTTCTCCTACTGAATTTCAAGTTCATAACAGCATCCTAAGGCAACAAATTAGTCTCCATGCTGTCATGAATATGGAAAAAATCTGCAAAGACTCCTCAAATCAGGCTGTAGACTTAGTGCTAGCTAGATTTCTGGTCATCTACACATGTAAGATAACGCATTAAATAGTGCAGATTTATGTTGTTGTTTTTTTGTGTAGTTTTAGTGCAGATTTCATGTTGATTTTCTGCACAGTAATCTGAACCATGCTCCACCACCCATAAAGGGATTGTCTTAGTTATTTGAAAGTGTGACCATATGCAAGAAGTTGGCCGGTAAAATTTACTCACCTGTTGGATTCACTCTACTTTCACCGATCCTCTGTCTTTATCCAGTCTTGGCAGTGACGTGCCAGTATACATGTGACTGGTTTAGCTAACCACTTGTTTTGTGCAAATACAGCTGAAGCCAGTGATTGATTACATGGTCATATATCTACTTAGGCATGTTGCTGCTGCAGCCAGGTAAACAAGGCCCTGAGGAAAGTACAGGAGCACCTGTGGCATGGGTGCCATATACAACCGGTGTGAGGATGGGTTTTCTTGCTATGTTATTACAGTCCCTGTCTTTGGCCACAGTTTTCAATACCTCAGACAACCCCTTTAATATTTTCTGCTCCAGCACTGTAGACTTGTGTCTATTAATTTCTGCACGCCATCAGAACTTCTCCACCACAATGGATAGTGCACAAAGAATTGGTCACACAGTCACTTTCACTGGTCACACAGTCACTTTCACTGGTTTCTTGTAGGGTTTTACGTAGAGCTGGTTAACACTATCACACCCTAACCACCTGGAGCAGGAGGACTTGATGTTTATTCACTTTCCTAATGTTGTAGGATTTGTGGAGAGGTGTGGGAAACTTGAGTTGAGCCTCTTCTGGCCCGGAGCCCTAAAGCAGGAGCATGGGCCATATCTATGGTACATATGCCCCTGGTTAATAAATATCCATTCAAACCCATTTTAAGGGTTGTAGGTTAGAACTGAAGATGTTTCCATGTAATATTGCAAAAATTGTAGTATTGTCACTGTAGTAGCATGCTTACTCCTTACTCCAGCTTAGTGGGTTGATTTTTATCATGTTGACACTACAATCAAGACACAAACCAAAAGCCAAATTTTAAGTAATCTGTAACCATGTGTTTGTCGTGTGAGCTATTTGGAGTTAATTGCACAGTGGAATTAAATGACAGAAAATGTCCAAACAGATCAATGTCAAGCAGTAATCAGGTGTGATCAAGCAAGGGACAAACGTACTATAGCAAATCAAATCTGCAGGCTTCTATGTATCAGCATAATGGCAATGCAAAAAGAGAATCCGCAGGATAACTGAGCTTTAATAGTGTCCGTAACAATCTCATGTGCAAGTCATGATTTATCACAGAACCAAGGGGGTCATTTATGATCTGAATTACGACAATTTTTGCGGCACTTTTAACGCTGATTCAGTTGCAAAAGGAAAGTGACTTTTCCCCGCTCACACCACTTTTCCAAGGTGGCGCAAAAAGAGGGTGTGGCATGGACGGGAAATGGGGAGGTCCGGCTGGCCCGTCTCATTTTTCATTTTCTACGCCTGTTTTCTATGCCAGGGAGCTGGCGTAGATTTAAGCAAGTCACATGACCAGCACCTACGTTATGTAGAGGCCGGTGCCTAAACATAACTTATGAGCATCAAGTGCAGGGGCTAAAATGCAGGTCTTAGTAAATAACCCCCAAAAATGTTATATTCATATCTCCATTAGTACTGATTGATAGAAATAAGTGATTAACCCCTTCGCGACCGGAGCTTTTTTCGGTTCTGCATTTTCGTTTTGCGCTCCCTGCCTTCAAACAGCCATAACTCTTTTATTTTTCTGTTCACATAACTGTATGAGGGCTTGTTTTTTGCGGGACAAGTTGTACTTTCCAACGCCACCATTTAATATTGCATACGGTGCAGTGGGAAGCGGGAAAAAAATTCCAAACCGGGTGAAATTGCAAAGAAAACGCTATTCCGCTACAGTTCTACGGGTTTCTTATTTACAGCGTTCTATGTGCATTAAAACTGATCCATTACTTTCATTCTACTGGTCAGTACGAATCCGGCAATACCTAATATGTATAGTTTTTCCTGCGTTTTCATAGTGATAAAATAATTAGAAAGTTGCCCTTTTTTTTTTTTTTTTTCCTTGTCAAATCTTGACCCCTATAACTTTTTGGTATTTATGTGTACAGAGCTGTATGAGGGCTCATTTTTTGCGGGACGATCTGAAGTTTTTATTGATACCATTCTGGGGTGTGTATGACTTTTTGATCACTTTTTATTTAATTTTTTTTAGAAAAAAAAAGCGACAAAAAACGGCAAATCGCCATTTGGACGCTTTTTTCCGCCACACAATTCGCCGTATTGGAATTTTTTTTTTATATTTTAAAAGTACGGGCGTTTTCGGTCACGGTGATACCCATGATGTCTATATTTATTGTTATTTAGGTATTTATTTTTTACTTATACGGAAAGGGGGGTGATTTGAACTTTTACATCTTTTTTATTTTTTATATATTTTTTAACATTTTTTTTAAATTTTTTTTTTACTATTAGAAAGCTCAAATATGGGCTTATATATTGTGGCTTTTTTTTTTTTCTTTATGAGCAATTCTGGGTTTTATAGACTCAGAAAGCCATGAATTGCTCATTTCTTATCCTGGCCTGCCATCTAGTGGCCAGAATAAGAATTACAGTTTTCATATGGTGTACAGACACCCCGATTGGCCACACGGGGTGTCTGTACACCACCCGGAAGCGAACGCTTCCGGGTTTAGACGCAACTAGATGCCGTGATCACGTGTGATCACGGCATCTAGCCATCCCGGAAGACGCCGCCGATGTAGTAGGTAGCGGCAAGTCTCTGCTGTTAGAAACAGCAGAGACTTGCCGGCCATGACGCCCGCCGCACCCGCGAGCGGGCGCCATGTGCCCGCATCGCCCCAGCGCCGTACATGTAGGGGGTTAAGTATATATTTATTCCCCACTTAGTTTCGAAAATGTGATTTACGCAGGTTTCATGCAGCCATAATATATATGGCCACATTTTATCATTAGAGATGAGCGAGTAGTGTTCGATCGAGCCGGTATTCGATCGAATACTACGCTATTCGGCATACTCGATTTCAATCGAGTATAACGGCGATGGCGCACTTAGAATTCGTTTCCCCTCCCACCTTCCCTAGCGCTCTTTTTCCACCAATCACCATGCAGGAGGGGTATGACAGGCCCGCGGAGCACGCTGGCAGCGCGAAAACGTCGTCTACATGGATTGGCTGGAAAAACCATGTGACCTCGAATATTAAAAACTCAGCTCTTCCTGCTCGTTCGCATATGCTGCATGAACTTAGTCAGGGACAGTGGCTGGAGAAGGGACAGGTTTTAGCTGTTGGACCAGGCAGGAGCGTAATTAAAAGCCCTTATGCAGGGCTACTATAAGTGCAGTTACAGTGATAGCTTTACTACAATATACCTCTGCAGAGAAGCGGCTTGCTGTATTCAGGGATAGCTGCTGGAGTAGGGACAAGAGAGAGGCATTAGTGGTGTATTAGGTGGCTCTGCTACATACCAAACTATCATTTGGCACTACTGTTCTGCGTTCTTTTTTGGCTGCAAAACGCTGTTTATAGTACCTAATGTGTATATGCACCATCTGATCTGGCAGTATACGGCTGTTAATTTTTTTTTTTTAAATACAGTTTATTTGGCTCTACGTGTTCTGGGTTATGTGTGCCTGCCAATACCCTTTTTGTATACCTAGGTGTAATACGCCACCGTCTGACCTGTGTAGTACACGGCTGTGTACCTAGAAATATAAAAAAATAGGCCTTTTCATTGGCACCTGTACTGTGCGTTCTCTTGTAAAATAATTTTATATACGTGGTGTTAGTACCCACCGTCTGATCTGTTAGTACACGGCTGTGTACCTAGAAATATAAAAAAAATAGGCCTTTTCATTGGCACCTGTACTGTGCGTTCTCTTGCAAAATAATTTTATATACGTGGTGTTAATACCCACCGTCTGATCTGTTAGTACACGGCTGTGTACCTAGAAATATAAAAAAAAATAGGCCTTTTCATTGGCACCTGTACTGTGCGTTCTCTTGCAAAATAATTTTATATACGTGGTGTTAATACCCACCGTCTGAACTGTTAGTACACGGCTGTGTACCTAGAAATATAAAAAAAATAGGCCTTTTCATTGGCACCTGTACTGTGCGTTCTCTTGCAAAATAATTTTATATACGTGGTGTTCATACACCACCGTCTGATCTGTTAGTACACGGCTGTGTACCTAGAAATATAAAAAAAATAGGCCTCTTCATTGGCACCTGTACTGTGCGTTCTCTTGCAAAATAATTTTATATACGTGGTGTTCATACACACCGTCTGATCTGTTAGTACACGGCTGTGTACCTAGAAATATAAAAAAAATAGGCCTTTTCATTGGCACCTGTACTGTGCGTTCTCTTGCAAAATAATTTTATATACGTGGTGTTCATACCCACATTCTGATCTGTTAGTACACGGCTGTGTACCTAGAAATATAAAAAAAATAGGCCTTTTCATTGGCACCTGTACTGTGCGTTCTCTTACAAAATAATTGTATATACGTGGTGTTCATACACACCGTCTGATCTGTTAGTACACGGCTGTGTAACTAGAAATATTAAAAAAAATAGGCCTTTTCATTGGCACCTGTACTGTGCGTTCTCTTGCAAAATAATTTTATATACGTGGTGTTAATACACACCGTCTGATCTGTTAGTACACGGCTGTGTACCTAGAAATATAAAAAAATAGGCCTTTTCATTGGCACCTGTACTGTGCGTTCTCTTGCAAAATAATTTTATATACGTGGTGTTCATACACACCGTCTGATCTGTTAGTACACGGCTGTGTACCTAGAAATATAAAAAAATAGGCCTTTTCATTGGCACCTGTACTGTGCGTTCTCTTGCAAAATAATTGTATATACGTGGTGTTAATACACACCGTCTGATCTGTTAGTACACGGCTGTGTACCTAGAAATATAAAAAATAGGCCTTTTCATTGGCACCTGTACTGTGCGTTCTCTTGCAAAATAATTTTATATATGTGGTGTTAATACACACCGTCTGAACTGTTAGTACACGGCTGTGTACCTAGAAATATAAAAAAATAGGCCTTTTCATTGGCACCTGTACTGTGCGTTCTCTTGCAAAATAATTTTATATACGTGGTGTTAATACCCACCGTCTGATCTGTTAGTACACGGCTGTGTACCTAGAAATATAAAAAAAATAGGCCTTTTCATTGGCACCTGTACTGTGCGTTCTCTTGCAAAATAATTGTATATACGTGGTTTTCATACACACAGTCTGATCTGTTAGTACACGGCTGTGTACCTAGAAATATAAAAAAATAGGCCTTTTCATTGGCACCTGTACTGTGCGTTCTCTTGCAAAACAATTTTATATACGTGGTGTTCATACACACCGTCTGATCTGTTAGTTCACGGCTGTGTACCTAGAAATATAAAAAAATAGGCCTTTTCATTGACACCTGTACTGTGCGTTCTCTTGCAAAATAATTTTATATACGTGGTGTTAATACACACCGTCTGATCTGTTAGTACACGGCTGTGTACCTAGAAATATAAAAAAATAGGCCTTTTCATTGGCACCTGTACTGTGCGTTCTCTTGCAAAATAATTTTATCTACGTGGTGTTAATACACACCTTCTGAACTGTTAGTACACGGCTGTGTACCTAGAAACATAAAAAAATAGGCCTTTTCATTGGCACCTATACTGTGCGTTCTCTTGCAAAATAATTTTATATACGTGGTGTTAATACACACCGTCTGATCTGTTAGTACACGGCTGTGTACCTAGAAACATAAAAAAATAGGCCTTTTCATTGGCACCTATACTGTGCGTTCTCTTGCAAAATAATTTTATATACGTGGTGTTCATACACACCGTCTGATCTGTTAGTACATGGCTGTGTACCTAGAAATAAAAAAAAATAGGCCTTTTCATTGGCACCTGTACTGTAAGTTCTCTTGCAAAATAATTTTATATACGTGGTGTTAATACCCACCGTCTGAACTGTTAGTGCACAATAATTTTATATACATGGTGTTCATACACACCGTCTGATCTGTTAGTACACGGCTGTGTACCTAGAAATATAAAAAAAATAGGCCTTTTCATTGGCACCTGTACTGTGCATTCTCTTGCAAAATAATTTTATATACGTGGTGTTAATACACACCGTCTGAACTGTTAGTACACGGCTGTGTACCTAGAAATATAAAAAAATAGGCCTTTTCATTGGGCACCTTGTACTGTGCGTTCTCTTGCAAAATAATTTTATATACGTGGTGTTAATACACACCGTCTGATCTGTTAGTACACGGCTGTGTACCTAGAAATATAAAAAAAATAGGCCTTTTCATTGGCACCTGTACTGTGCGTTCTCTTGCAAAATAATTTTATATACGTGGTGTTCATACACACCGTCTGATCTGTTAGTACACGGCTGTGTACACTAGAATATAAAAAAAATAGGCCTTTTCATTGGCACCTGTACTGGTGCGTTTCTCTTGCAAAATAATTTATATACATGGTGTTAATACCCACCGTCTGAACTTTTAGTACACAGCTGTGTACCTAGAAATATAAAAAAATAGGCCTTTTCATTGGCACATGTACTGTGCGTTCTCTTGCAAAATAATTTTATATACGTGGTGTTCATACACACCGTCTGAACTGTTAGTACACGGCTGTGTACCTAGAAATATAAAAAAATAGGCCTTTTCATTGGCACCTGTACTGTGCGTTCTCTTGCAAAATAATTTTATATACGTGGTGTTCATACACACCGTCTGATCTGTTAGTACATGGCTGTGTAACTAGAAATATAAAAAAAATAGGTCTTTTCATTGGCACCTGTACTGTGCGTTCTCTTGCAAAATAATTTTATATACGTGGTGTTAATACCCACCGTCTGAACTGTTAGTACACGGCTGTGTACCTAGAAATATATAAAAAAAAAAGACTTTTCATTGGCACCTGTACTATGCGTTCTCTTGCAAAATAATTTTATATACGAGGTGTTAATACCCACCGTCTGATCTGTTAGTACACGGCTGTGTACCTAGAAATATAAAAAAAATAGGCCTTTTCATTGGCACCTGTACTGTGCGTTCTCTTGCAAAATAATTTTATATACGTGGTGTTAATACCCACCGTCTGAACTGTTAGTACACAGCTGTGTACCTAGAAATATAAAAAAATAGGCCTTTTCATTGGCACATGTACTAGTGCGTTCTCTTTGCAAAATAATTTTATATACGTGGTGTTCATACACACCGTCTGAACTGTTAGTACAAACGGCTGTGTACCTAGAAATATAAAAAATAGGCCTTTTCATTGGCACCTGTACTGTGCGTTCTCTTGCAAATAATTTTATATACGTGGTGTTCATACACACCGTCTGATCTGTTAGTACATGGCTGTGTACCTAGAAATATAAAAAAAATAGGTCTTTTCATTGGCACCTGTACTGTGCGTTCTCTTGCAAATAATTTTATATACGTGGTGTTAATACCCACCGTCTGAACTGTTAGTACACGGCTGTGTACCTAGAAAATATTTAAAAAAAAAGACTTTTCATTGGCACCTGTACTGTGCGTTCTCTTGCAAAATAATTTTATATACGAGGTGTTAATACCCACCGTCTGATCTGTTAGTACACGGCTGTGTACCTAGAAATATAAAAAAATAGGCCTTTCATTGGCACCTGTACTGTGCGTTCTCTTGCAAAATAATTGTATATACGTGGTGTTCATACACACAGTCTGATCTGTTAGTACACGGCTGTGTACCTAGAAATATAAAAAAATAGGCCTTTTCATTGGCACCTGTACTGTGCGTTCTCTTGCAAAACAATTTTATATACGTGGTGTTCATACACACCGTCTGATCTGTTAGTTCACGGCTGTGTACCTAGAAATATAAAAAATAGGCCTTTTCATTGACACCTGTACTGTGCGTTCTCTTGCAAAATAATTTTATATACGTGGTGTTAATACACACCGTCTGATCTGTTAGTACACGGCTGTGTACCTAGAAATATAAAAAAATAGGCCTTTTCATTGGCACCTGTACTGTGCGTTCTCTTGCAAAATAATTTTATATACGTGGTGTTAATACCCACCGTCTGAACTGTTAGTACACGGCTGTGTACCTAGAAATATATAAAAAAAAGAGAATTTTCATTGGCACCTGTACTGTGCGTTCTCTTGCAAAATAATTTTATATACGTGGTGTTCATACACACCGTCTGATCTGTTAGTACACGGCTGTGTACCTAGAAATATAAAAAATAGGCCTTTTCATTGGCACCTGTACTGTGCGTTCTCTTGCAAAATAATTTTATATACGTGGTGTTAATACCCACCGTCTGAACTGTTAGTACACAGCTGTGTACCTAGAAATATAAAAAAATAGGCCTTTTCATTGGCACATGTACTGTGCGTTCTCTTGCAAAATAATTTTATATACGTGGTGTTCATACACACCGTCTGAACTGTTAGTACATGGCTGTGTACCTAGAAATATAAAAAATAGGCCTTTTCATTGGCACCTGTACTGTGCATTCTCTTGCAAAATAATTTTATATACGTGGTGTTCATACACACCGTCTGATCTGTTAGTACATGGCTGTGTACCTAGAAATATAAAAAAATAGGTCTTTTCATTGGCACCTGTACTGTGCGTTCTCTTGCAAAATAATTTTATATACGTGGTGTTAATACCCACCGTCTGAACTGTTAGTACACGGCTGTGTACCTAGAAATATAAAAAAAAAAGGACTTTTCATTGGCACCTGTACTGTGCGTTCTCTTGCAAAATAATTTTATATACGAGGTGTTAATACCACCGTCTGATCTGTTAGTACACGGCTGTGTACCTAGAAATATAAAAAAATAGGCCTTTTCATTGGCACCTGTACTGTGCGTTCTCTTGCAAAATAATTGTATATACGTGGTGTTCATACACACAGTCTGATCTGTTAGTACAACGGCTGTGTACCTAGAAATATAAAAAAATAGGCCTTTTCATTGGCACCTGTACTGTGCGTTCTCTTGCAAAACAATTTTATATACGTGGTGTTCATACACACCGTCTGATCTGTTAGTTCACGGCTGTGTACCTAGAAATATAAAAAAATAGGCCTTTTCATTGACACCTGTACTGTGCGTTCTCTTGCAAAATAATTTTATATACGTGGTGTTAATACACACCGTCTGATCTGTTAGTACACGGCTGTGTACCTAGAAAATATAAAAAAATAGGCCTTTTCATTGGCACCTGTACTGTGCGTTCTCTTGCAAATAATTTTATCTACGTGGTGTTAATGCACACCTTCTGACTGTTAGTACACAGCTGTGTACCTAGAAATATAAAAAAAATAGGCCTTTTCATTGGCACCCTGTACTGTGCGTTCTCTTGCAAAATAATTTTTATATACGTGGTGTTTAATACACACCGTCTGATCTGTTAGTACACAGCTGTGTACCTAGAAATATAAAAAAAATAGGCCTTTCATTGGCACCTGTACTGTGCGTTCTCTTGCAAAATATTGTATATACGTTTGGTGTTCATACACACCGTCTGATCTGTTAGTACACGGCTGTGTACCTAGAAATATAAAAAAATAGGCCTTTTCATTGGCACCTGTACTGTGCGTTCTCTTGCAAAATAATTTTATTACGTGGTGTTAATACACACCGTCTGAACTGTTAGTACACGGCTGTGTACCTAGAAATATAAAAAATAGGCCTTTTCATTGGCACCTGTACTGTGCGTTCTCTTGCAAAATAATTTTATATACTGGTGTTAATACACCGTCTGAATCTGTTAGTACACGGCTGTGTACCTAGAAATATAAAAAATAGGCCTTTTCATTGGCACTGTACTGTGCGTTCTCTTGCAAAATAATTTTATATACTGGTGTTAATACACACCGTCTGATCTGTTAGTACACGGCTGTGTACCTTGAAATATAAAAAAATAGGCCTTTTCATTGGCACTACTGTGCGTTCTCTTGCAAAATAATTTTATATACGTGGTGTTAATACACACCGTCTGAATCTGTTAGTACACGGCTGTGTACCTAGAAATATAAAAAAATAGGCCTTTTCATTGGCACCTGTACTGTGCGTTCTCTTGCAAAATAATTTTATATACCTGGTGTTATACACACACCGTCT
>ONZH01012385.1:0-52591 GCA_900303285.1 Rhinella marina | reverse complement strand
AACCCTCTAGGGGTATGTCCCGGATAAATTTATCCAGGAACTCTTCAGCCTCCACTTCCCTGATGTGCCAGTGGACGAGCTGCTATGCCCTGATTCTCAGGACCTTTTGCAGTCTCTGGGTTATGAGAGTGGGGAGTTATCAGTGGTTTCTGAGGAGCTGGTGGAAGATGACGACGGGACACTGTTGTCGGAGGTAGTTGTCAGGGACGTCACTGTGGAGTCTGAGACAGACCTGGTGGATGATGAGGGGACAGATCCTACTTGGGTGGATGAGGCAACTGGAGGCAGTGGTTCAGACTGTGAGACGACATCAGCACCACAAGCTGTTGAGAGAGCCAGAGGTCTGCGACAAGGCAGAAGCCAGGGCCGAGTCACTACTTCCCCAAGTGCTCCTAGAGGTCACGCTCCAGCCCGTACTATGCGCCACTCCTTAGTTTGGGAGTACTTTAAGGATGATGAGGCCGATCCTCGTTTGGCGGTGTGCACGCTGTGCCACACGTCAATGAGCAGGGGTTCAAAATGCAACAACCTGACCACTAGTAGCCTGCGCAAACATTTGGAGAGAAAACACCCCACCAAATGGTTTGCACTTCTGTTCAGCTGGTGACGTTGACACAGTTAGTCCAGCAACTGTGTCTCGTCCAAGCCAGGACGTTGCAGCCTCCAGCCCCGAAAGGACCCCTCCAGCTCCATCTCCCTCCCTCTCCTCCACTCATGTGTCCCAGTGCGGCGTTCAGCTGTCTCTACCGCAGACAAGCGCAAGTACGCAGCCACCCACCCCCATGCGCAAGCTCTAAATGTGCACATCGCCAAGCTGATTAGTTTGGAAATGTTGCCATACAGGCTTGTGGAGACAGAATCCTTCCGCAACCTTATGGAGGCGGCAGCCCCCCGTTACTCTGTCCCCAGCCGACACTATTTTGCCCGATGTGCCGTCCCCACCCTTCACCGGCATGTGTCTGAGAACATCGCCCACGCTCTCAAAAACGCGGTTTGTGGTAAAGTCCACATGACCACAGATACGTGGACGAGTACTGGTGGCCAGGGACATTACATCTCCCTCAAGGCACATTGGGTCAATCTGGTGGAGGCTGGGTCAGAGATCGATCGTGGGGCTGCACATGTGCTACCCACACCACAAATTGCGGGACATAGTTCCGTCTGTGTGTCTCTGGCACATTATGCCTCCACCTCCTCCTCCTCCAAAGTGGCAGTGATGCCCCAATCGTCAAATCTCATTTCCTCGATGGCCAGCAGTTTCAGCACTGTGGTAGGGAAGCGGCAGCAGGCAGTCCTGAAACTGCTGAGCCTGGGGGATAAGAGGCACACGGCTGAAGAGCTCTTACAGGGCATCAGGGGGCAGACCAATGTGTGGCTGGCGCCGCTGAACCTTCAGCCAGGAATGGTGGTCTGCGATAATGGGCATAACCTGGTGGCGGCTCTGCATCTTGGTGGGCTGACTCACGTGTCATGCATGGCCCACGTGCTCAACTTGGTGTTCCAGCGGTTCCTCAAGACCTACCCCCAGTTGAGTGAGTTGCTCACCAAGGTGCGGCGCATATGCGCCCATTTCGCAAGTCCACCACCGATGCCGCGACCCTCAGGACTGTGCAAGGGCGGCTACAACTCCCTGTTCACCGGCTGCTGTGTGACATTCCCACGCGTTGGAATTCGACGTTACACATGCTAGCCAGGGTGTACCAACAACGCAGGGCAGTTGTAGACTGCCAGCTGATCCCCCGAGGTGGTAGTCAGGCCAGTCAGCTTCCTCATGTCTATGCTGAGGAGTGGACATGGATGGCTGGCATCTGCCAGATCTTAGGTCCCTTTGAGGAGGCAAAAGAGATGGTCAGTGGTGATGCACACATCATCAGTGTCACCATCCCTCTGTTGTGCCTCATCCAGAACTCCTTGAGGAACCTAAGATCTGAGGATTCAGCAGTGTCACAGGAGGTGAAGAAAGACAGTGACATTGAGAGCACCCTGTTGTCAGTTTCGCAGCACGAAACTGAGGAGGAGGTGGAGGCTGAGGAGGAGGAAGAAACTCTTGGGCACCATGCATCAGGGGGTGATTCCATGCTACCTGTTGAGCGGGTATGGGCTGAGGAGGATGAATTGGGGTCGGAGGAAGGGGGGGGAGATGGAGAGTCCGCTAAATGAGGAGGCTGAAGGCTTGCGTTTGGCACAGTAGGGCACATGGCAGACTTTATGCTTGGCTGTCTTTGTCGTGATCCCCGGGTCAAGAGGATACTGTCCACCAATGACTATTGGGTGTATACCCTCCTTGACCCACGCTACAAGGACAACTTTGCCCAACTTATACCCGTGGAGGAAAGGAGCACCCGAGTCACTTTCTACCACAAGGCCCTGGTTCAGAAACTGCTACAGGCCTTTCCAGACCAGTCGAGCAACAGGGGGCGGACTGCAGTGGCTGAAGTTGGAGAGGAGAGGAGGGGGAAAGTCAGTGTAGGCGCCAAGGGCAGGGGTACACTATTCCATGCTTTTGCCAAGTTCTTAAACCCCAGCAAGACAGTACGACACAGCCACAGGGCAGGCAGAGCAGGCGGAACAGTACCGCAAGATGGTGAGGGAGTATGTCGCGGACCAGACCAACGTCCTGACCGATAACTCCACGCCATATAATTACTGGCTGGCCAAGCTGGACAGGTGGCCAGAACTTGCGCAGTACGCTCTTGAGGTGCTTGCCTGCCCTGCTGCAAGTGTACTGTCTGAAAGGGTTTTTAGTGCCGCCGGGGGTATCATTACGGGACAAACGGACGCGCCTGTCCACCGACAACGCCGACATCCTCACGTTCATCAAGATGAACAGGTCATGGATATCCCCCCAGTTCTCATCCCCACCTCAAGCTACCTCCTAAATTGCTTGCTTTCCTCCTCCTCCTCCTCCTCTTCATCTGAGTTGCATATGCAACAATTTTTCAGGAAAGTCATCCGGCTTCCTACTAACAATTTTTCAGGAAAGTCATCCGTCTTTCTACTAACAATTTTTCAGGAAAGTCATCCGGCTTTCTAAAAACTATTTTTCAGGAGTCATGCGGCTTTGTAACCAAATTTTTTATGAAAGGCCATGGGGTTCTATACACACAGTGCTGACGGAAGCCCATCAGCCTTTCTAAACACAATTCCCACTGCCTCTCCCAAGCGGTTGTGGTGCTGATGTTGCCTCACACTTAAAATTGATCTGTTCCGCTCTCTTCCTCGGGCTGTCTGCGGAGAAGGCGGACGCTCCGAACCGGTATCATGGTGGCTCTCCGGCCCCTCATTAAGCCCAGGATCGTCAAGAAGCGGACGAAGAAGTTCATCCGCCATCAATCAGACCATTATGTAAAGATTAGTCGTAACTGGCGTAAACCTAGAGGTATTGACAACAGAGCCCGCAGGAGGTTCAAGGGGCAGATCCTGATGCCCAACATTGGGTACGGTAGCAACAAGAAAACCAAACACATGCTGCCCACAGGGTTCCGCAAATTCCTGGTCCACAATGTCAAGGAGCTCGAGGTTCTGTTGATGAGCAACAAGTCCTTCTGTGCAGAAATCGCCCACAACATCTCCTCAAAGAACCGAAAGACCATTGTGGAGAGAGCGGCACAGCTCGCCATCAAAGTGACGAACCCCCAACGCCAGACTGCGCAGCGAAGAGAACGAATAAATATCTCTGTGGTTATTTGTGCTAAATAAAAGTTAAATAAACACAAAAAAAAACAAATTGATCTGTTTCTGTGCCTGATCCACCCAAGTTGAATCTGTCCCATCATGAGAAAGTCCCCCCAAGGAGTCCCCACTGTAACTAGCTTCACTTTCAACTACCTCACCCCCCGACACCTGTGTCTCGCCATTGTCCACCACCTCCTCAGACAACACTGGTAAATCCCCACTGTCAGCACACTGAGACTGCAAAAGGTCTTGCGAATTGGGGCAGAGAATGTTCTGGGGTAGCACATCAGAGAAGGGGTGACTATGGGGTTCCAGGAAGTATGTGACCACATGCAATCTCCATCCAAAAAGTCATACTGAGGCTCACCACCATGCTTTACACTGCAATCTTATTGAAAGACAGACAATCAGGGGTTCACCGCCAGGTTGTCAGGCAGCATTTTTAAGTGGGTCAACATTACGGTGTCCCTGAAAATTGCCTTGGGGTCATCACCAGACAATTGGCCAGATTTAGAAAAAATGGTGCAATTAGGGAGCCTCAGAGGCATCCCTACATGCTGCCCCTGGTGTTTCCTATGCATTTCCAAGGTGTTTCGATCATTTTCTGAGGTTTTCAGATGTTGGGGCAAACTTGACTGTGCAGAACCTTTGGCCCCTGCAAAAATATTCGGGGCTCCTATACACTTTAATGGGATTCGTGATTCGGCCCGAACCCACGAATCCCGCGAAAAATTCGGGCCGAATTCCGAATCCCCGAATCTTTTAGGATTCGCTCAACTCTAAATACCACCTAATCTGAACTTCTACTGAGAACACACCAGCATTGTAAATGTCATGTTTATGCACATTGCTATATCTCTACATACTACATTGTGTCATGTAATTGCCTTTAAGCTAATGATGCACCAGCAAGGTAAAAATATACCGTATATTATGCACTAATGCGGGTCAAATGCTCTGTATATAGTAAAGCAGAGCAGAATATGTATTAGTGACACAACATGTAGCCTATGTTGGTGTAATGACACTTTGGAGGCTATATACTTTGGATAGTATTTCGACCCACCCTATGTGTTGTCTGTGTTCTGTACTCTATATGGAATGCACATAGGTGACAGTGGAAAGGTTAAATGCCTTGAGTGCGGCAAAAGGCTGAGCTGAAGTCATTTGCCATTTTAGGGGTCACCTTCCAGCCTGTTTGAGTAGCTAGCATGTTCCACATAGAGAATATATAGAAGTGCAGATAAGCCTCACAGAGGGAGATGCAGAAAAGCCTAAGAACAAGATATAGCTCAAGGCGCGTGAGCTGGGAAGTGCTGCAGAATAGTGCATGTAGCTAGCTAGCAGTGGAGGTGAGTGGCACTAGCCATAAAGGTGCACCATCTCAGGGCTTAGATAGGTCAAGGAAGCAGCTAACCACTGTAGTGAAGGATGGGTAACTTGTTGTCTGAAGCCACCTAACATCTGCATCTTGACATCAGCTGGGGCCTGCATACAAGTGCAGGCCTGTGATTAATACCAGCCAGCCAGCCTCATCTGAGCAAAACTGCATGAGAGACTGTTGACATGTGGGCAGATATAGCAGCTTGAGTTACGCAGAACCACGTCACATGTAGGTCCGTGGTGTAAGAGCATACATTACCATTCACCACCTTCACTATTACCATCAAATATAACTATCTTTCTGCCAACCAGAGTTAAGAGATAATAAATTGTTGCTCAATAAAGGGACTGTGTACAGTTGCCCATTGCCACTGAAAGAGACAGTTTCCATATTTACCTTGTTGCCACTTACTAAGACTGTGTCACTATTGAGAGACTGTAACCATACATGTTTTGGCCCAGGTAAGACTGTAACCATTAATGGGGTTGTCTGAAATAATTAAGCCCTCTAATTACCTAAAATAACAAATGACATTATACTCACTCTTTTTTCCATTGCATTTCTCTGCTGTGTTGGTCTGGTCCTCCTGCAGCTGCTTGTCTACAAACTGCAGCAGTAACGTGCTAGAAAATATCAGGTGACTGCTGCAACCAATAACTGTCCAGTGAGTGACCATATCTGTGACATGCCATAAACCTGCACACCAAAGTGTCTGAGATGTGTTGTGGCAGTAAATCACTGTCCTCAGTGATAGACTACTGAGGACAATGATTAGTTGCAGCAAGGACTTGCTTTTTGGTGGCACATCACTGCTGCCATTTTTAAACAGTGCTGGACTATTGGACTAGCAGTGGAGAGAAATGGAGAATGAGGTGAGCATAACAGTTTGTTATTTTAGGCTAGATTTTTAATTATCTCAAACAACATTTTTTAAGTCAGTTTCATGAAGTAACAAGTCTACAACCACTATGCTTGTTGCCTCTGGTGTGGGGTGTAAAATACACCTCTATCCACCTATTCCTTAAGCCATCCTAAAGTGGAGAGCCATGCATAATGTCTGATCCCTTACTTTCATACTGCTTAACTGAGTAATATGTTATTCAGAATATGGACCTCATTTTACTCTCTTGTATTACATGGAACCAATGACTGGGACAGGCCTATAGTTGCAAAACGGTCTTCTGTAGAGCTAATCAGGAAGTCGAGATCTGAAAGCCAGCATGATACCCATCCTCTCCGAATTTTGAGGTCTCTTAGCTATTGGGAAGGTTTTGGAGTCCTAAGATTTGAGAAAAAAAAAATCAGTTTGGTAGAATCTGCTTATTGTAGTCCTCTGTTGGCACTTTGGGTGTTCACTAAGAGCTTGCAGCCATTACCATACAGTCACTATATTGTGAAGAAATGTTTATACATCTAGGATAGGTGAACTTATTTAGAAATCATAAAGACATTTACTTGATACACATTTCACACTTTTAGCAAAACACTTATTTGACACCTATTTCATACATTAGGTTGCTGGAAATGCTCACAATAGTATATAATGTATTCTAATGAATTTGCTTCATGAACCAAGAAATCCAAATGAACAGTAAAAAGTCTTTACAGTTTTTGAAAAATTCCAATAGAATTTGCCTTACCATTTACTGGGTGACAATTTCACAAATTCTTTAGTTGTCACTAGACTGGATTTATTTATAAAAAGTTAAATCAATTCTACAGAGTGAATTATATGGACAGGTCTCCCACGCAAAAGTGGTTTAAGGTGAAGGTACAAGTTGCACGTTGGCCTTACAAGTCCCATTTTCTATTAAATAAGGAAACCCCTGCACCATGCATTCAAGATCATTAGATGAGTGAATTACTTGAAGTTCAAGCCAAATTGATTCAAGCCAAATCGAAAGTGCTCCAATTGGCCTAAAAATTTGTGTACGACACTGAGGTCTCCAAGGACTGCTAAGAGACTTTTATTTCTCTAGTCTCTTACTTTTGTTCCTTTTTTGTACTCTCTTTCTGTTGCTCTCTCAAAAATGTACCCCGATCAAATCACAACATTACAAATAATGTCAAGTATTGCACTAAAAAAGGTATGTAGGAAATGTAATTTCACACAAAACATTTTAAGTACTCTATTGCAGCAAACTTTAAATGGACATGTAGTTCAACAAAAGCCATTAAAAATGTCAAGTTAAAGTTTGGAGTAACAGTGTATTTAGTGCATTTGGTGTCAAGTTAATGTTTGCTCCATCTGTGGTCCCTTTAAATGAAATCACATTTGTGAGTCAATGTGACTTCATGTGTATTAATGAAGATTTTGCATTTAACATGTCCCAATGGTAATGCCTTTTAGAACAATTTCCTGGGCATTCATTTTTCAAGTGTTAGATGGCAAATAGTTAAACTGACAAATATATTTTCAAAGGCTAATAAAACAGATGCTAGATTGGAAAACAATCTCTTCAATAAACTCATTTGGACCAAGGGCACCTCACCTTACATTTGTAATGTATTTCTAAATAGATTGCAGTAGTTTTGGTATGTACTTTATAATCAGATCAGCTTTACAGTGAAAACAATAGCCTAATTTCTACAGACACATTCCTTTATCTTTATTAAAAACACAACAAGAACATTGAATGCACTAATCACAGCTGAGGAAGTGCTGCAAGCGATTAAAAAATCCAGATGGCCTAACAGCATCCTATCATCCAAATTGTACTCTCCTTTAGCACTTCAAAAACTACCTATATATCATACTGGCACTTTGTTTCAGAAATGCATCACATTTGTTTTTTTTTACCTTTTTTATATCTTCTTCATTTTCCCATGAATGCCAACATTTGAATAATATTTTAGGAGTATTTTGCAGCTGGGCACACCAGGCACAGCACACACTAAGTGGATTTCAGAGGACAACAATTCACATCATGAGATGAGTAATGGATCATTTTAAAGAGTTGAGGTTTATTATGGACGATAGAAAACACTTTAGACTGTTGAAAATGAGAACTGTTTCCACTAACCACTACAAGATAAAAGCTATTGTGCCATTTAACAATAGTGAACATTTTTCTAGTGTAGGTCAATATGAACCTGAAAAGAATAATCTTAGGGATTTATTTTAAAGCAACCTATTACCACGAAATCCAGTCCAAACTACTAGCAGCTTATTATAGAGCAGAAGGAGATGAGCAGATTGATATATAGTTTTGTGGAAAAGGATTCAGTAAAAATTGTAATTTATAAATTTAGTCTCTGCTTTTTCTGACTACAGTTGCACATGTGGGGCATCTTATCAGTGACTGGCAGCTATCTCTGTATACAGACTTACACAGAGAATGCGATCAATCACTAACATCTCCCCAGTGTATAGCTATCAATGACAGCTATCTTTGTATACACACTTACACAGAGAATGTTATCAATCACTGATAACACTTTCCCTGTGTACAGCTATGCATGACTGCCAGCTATCTCTGTATATAAACCTACACAGAGAATGCTATCAATCAATGATAATAGGCAATTGGGCTGTCTTGAGCTCAGAAACAGCAAAGATTTGAATGTATAAAATTACAAATATTCTGAAATATTTTCCCACAAACCTATATATATATCAATCTGCTCTGCTCCTTCAGCAGATTACACAGAATTTTGTAGTGGCCGTTTCTCGTTTCTCTTTACGTGCTAAGCATTGAAACTAATATATATAAGACTATTGTATCCAATGAATTAGATGGCTGTCATCCATTAAAAAAGATCTACTCTTTAAAAACAGACCCCCCTCCCATATCACATATTGGGGTCATCACACAGGTCTTTTAGACACCACTGTATTGCCTGTATTGCTGAGCCTCATCCCTTTCTGCACATAATGAGGAGAGAGAGAGATCTCTGTATTGCCCTTTGATATATTAATACACATATCTTTGTTGTGCAGTCTACTAACTCCATTTATTACTTTGGTTGCCTTTCTTTAAGCCTGCTCAAGCACTGCCATGTTTTACATACACAATAGTGCTTAAAATTGTAGACAATATTCCACTTGAGGTCTGACTAGTGTAAGTAGTAAAGCAGTAGAACTATATTTTCATGATGTGCATCTACAGTATGCCCCTTATGAATCATGCCTTGATCTCCTTTGCCTAGGCAGCAGCTGCCTGACTGAGAGGTTTCTACAGTTAAATTTATTGTTGACTAATATTCCTAAATTCCTTTTATTCCTCATGTTTGTTTTATCCAGTGTTTGCCAATTTAGTATGTAACTCAACATTCAGTTTACCTCCCCAACTTTATACCTATTGGTGCTTGCTAAACTCTCTTTACCACTTCTTGGGTCAAGCTTCCAAACTAGACTGAGTGTGCATCTTCCAATGTAAACACTAAAAGGATGCATTAGGCTCCGTTAGCCCAACAGAGACCAAAAGAGTATCCTTTTGACCTCCATTGGTCCATATACCATGAAAATTATATGTAACATTTTAGAAGACTACACGATTCCATACAACAAAGCTTACAGAGTTACAGATGCATCTGTTAAAAAGAGCATTGTCCAGTATTAAGCCATGTGGGACACCACTATAAAAGTAACTCAGTTTGTTCAAACCTGAATATTGTGTCATTTGGCCACTATAAGCGCTGATAGTATACACTGGACACAAAGTTGATTAGTCCCATGTATCCATAAGGACTGTGCTCCATTCGATTACTTGTATACTGTAGACCTGTAACTACTATAATATGCAGTTCTAACACAGGTGTTTTATGTCTTTGCCTACCGATATCTTCCCGCTACTGGAACCCTCACCTGTCCTCCTGCTCCAAATCTCTGGTGGTCCAGACTTGCCAGTGAACCTCATCTCCTGTGCAACGGGATCAACTGCCTGAGTAGTGCTGCTCTGTCTAATCTCTCCTGCAACCCCACTTTCTGACCATTAGGTGCACACTTTCACTGGTTCTTAAAGGGCCACCACATGACCACCCTAAACTTCCCGAGCCTATGGCCATATGTCCAAGGCTGAAAGGTATCGGAGCAATAGTGTTTCTAGCTTACTAGTTCCCTTTGAAGGTGTACTATATACATTCTGATTTCCTGTGCCCAACCTCTGCCAGGTTACTGGATTTGATCCTTATGTGCCTGACCTGTCCTTTGCCTAAATCACTTATTGATCATGTGTTGTTCACCCAACCTTTGGCTTTGAACATACTTTGCCTCCCTGATCTTGTTTTCTTCCCTGACTAGGGTTTTGCCTGATCTCATGGTGCTCTGCATCTGTGTCTCTTGACCACTGTTGCCTCTAAGATGTTCTTTGACTCTTTGAGAGATTCAAAAATTCTACACTCTGCAGCGCATAAAGCTATTATTAGACTTGCTAATCCTTGTTAGTAGGTTGTTTTAACCTTCCCCATTCCAGAGCACACAGCTTAGAGGGAACACCCCTCTTGAACACAATGGATCAACAGTCACTTGAAGAGGAACTACTCCAAGAGGAGGGGACATGGTAGTTTCCTTGTAGCAGAGTTCAGATTCCTGTATAATTCTCTTAAAGGGTGACAACCACGTTTTTTTTCTTTTACCCCTTTTTAAATACTGCCACTGTATTTGCTCTGCATCAGATCTAGGGAACAAACCTTGGTCATGAATGAGTCCTTAAATAAGGTTTTGTCTATCATGGCACTTCATTCGCTCAGAATACTATGGTGTATACTACATAGGTCCAATGATTAGTCTATTTAAGTCTTTTTACAATGGTTATTCACTTCTTTTTGGGTTGATGAGGTAAACCTTTCTCCTGATCACTCTCAGAAAATCCTACAAATCCTACAAACTTGCTGTGAAGATCTTCAATTTCTACTAACATTTATACAATTTATATTACTGAAGAATACTGTATCTTTACCAACACATTTGTTTCCAGATTTGCTGCTGTTTTTTCATGTGTTTTTTCTTTACTTTATAGATTTAGGGGGAGATTAATCAAAGTTATTGTGAAGGGAAAAAATGGCTTAGTTGCCCATAGCAACCAATCAGCTTCCACCTATCATTTTTCAAAGGAGGTCTAAAAAATGCAAGGTGGGGTCTGAAAGGTTGCTATGGGCAACTAAGCCATTTTTTTAGAGAGAATGTACAGTAAGTATCTACTTTTTGTTCCTTATGAGGGATAGGCAGGTTAGATGTGTTACCTGCAAACCTAGAGAGGTGGACAGGCAAGTACCGTGTGTACGATGGAGAAAGGGTCCTAGTAGCTATTGTCTAATTGAGTGCATAGATATATACCCAGTGTCAGGTGTGGAATGTAAATTGATACCCAGGGTAAAACATAGGAGGGTAAGAAGATATGTGTTCATTGTGAAAGTCTAGTAGCTATCTCATGTCCAGTGGAAGGAAAGCTTGTTTTAAGATTTCAAGGGTGGATGTTAAAGGACAGTTCTTGTACTATTTTAGGCAGATGGTTTCAGTGATGTTAACATTGGAATTGCATAATTTAAAGTGCACTGAGGAGCCATCAGATAGCAACCTCTGTAAGCTGCTCATTAGATGAGACTGCATTGAATATGTTCCACTATCAGCTCCTGATCGGGGAGGAAGTGCTCTAGTTGCTAAAGTTTAAAAAGGTTTCTCTGGGAATTAAGAAAATGAAAATACTCCAGTCATTCACCATGAATGAGTGTAGCATCAGAGCTTTTCACACTCCGATGCTCCCCCTTGCCCTGCGCTGAATTGAGCAGTGTAAGGGAATTTTCTTGAGATCCGGTGATGTACTGGGCTCTCCATGGGTAACCTAGGTGGAGGCTTCCACCTAGCAATGAGCCCGGTGATGTCACCAGTACTAATATGCGGTCTTTAACACTGCTCTGGCCTGTTTTTACAGACTAGGGCAGTGCTAAAGACCCATCAGAGCTGGCGATGTCACCAGGACCACTACTAGACAGAAGCCTCCTCCTAGCAGTGTCCAAAAGTAGACAAACAGCCCTTGCCTTGCTCGATGCAGCAGAGGGTAAGAGGGAGCATTGGAGCTGCTCCACTTATTCATGGTGAATGAGTGCAGATCGGGTTGTGTCCGGGTTCAAGTCTGAACCCGGACAATCTTTTTAATTATTAACTTATTATATATATATATTCCCAAATATCTTTCATTAGTTATAAAGGCTTGTTTTTTTCTGGGGAGCAATCATTAGGAGAAATAAAATGGCAGCCGTTCTATTAGTACATACAAAACCTGTCCTTATCACACAGCAGCACAAGCTACTTCACAACACTGAGGTAAAGAGCTGTCTCATCCTCCTCTTCTACTTGTCAGGGATTATGATCCTGAATACAGTTTAATATGATATTCAGCTGACTCTCTGTAGGAATGACATTCATGAGGAGACATGAAGTACAGAGAGAAGGGAGGTGGTGTGGCTGATGAGTCTGTTCTGTCTGTCCTCTCTGTGCTTCTCCTTATGAACTCCATTCCTACAGAGATGCAGCTGAATATCTTATTATTAGAGATGAGCGAGTAGTGAAATATTCGAAAGTTCGAAATTCGATTCGAATAGACAGCGAAATTCGACTATTCGACCGAATATCGAATCCCATTAAAGTCTATGGGAAAAAAATGCTCGCCACTTGGAAATCTCAATTCGACCACTTGGAGGTCACCAAGTCCACCCTGAAACCTCAGAAAAGGATACCAACACTGCTGGAATGCAACTGGGACAGCAGGGGAAGCATGTCTGGTTGCATATAACGCGCCCAAGTCGCACTATTACGCCACTATCACAGCCTCTCAACAATACACTCCAAAGACAATGTAACCTCTCTGTAAAGTGAGACCATACAAGGAAACCTTCTTTCCTCTACATTGCCATGGACCCCAAGCCAAACTAGACAAAAAAGAAGATGAAATTCTGCACCCCTTAAAATCACGTTGCCTATGACAACCACAGATGGCATAGGCAAGGGGGAAAGCAAATAGACCCCACCCCTAATTGTCATTGTGTGTGTGTGTGAGATGTGGTCAGACATGTCTTCTTTAAAATGTAAAAACAACTCAAACACATGCAGAAGCCTTAAAATGCCCAAATTGTTGGCGCTAGAGATGTCAGTGACCCGACCTGGCCCAGTGTCATGTCTAGCAGGTAAAGCAGTGGGGATGTTGAGGGATGCGTAGGACCGCAAAAGGCAGGAAGAGGCCGTGGGCTGGCCAGAGGCTCATGGAAAATTTTGTGGAGGCCCAAGAGGTGAGACGTCTTAAAAATTGTGTGGACGCTAAAGAGGTGAGACCTCTTAAAAATTATGTGGAGGCCCAAGAGCTGAGAACTCTTAAAAATTATGTGGAGGCCCAAGAGGTGAGATCTCTTAAAAATTATGTGGAGGCCCAAGAGGTGAGACCTCTTAAACATTTTGTGGAGGCCCAAGAGGTGAGACCTCTTAAAAATTATGTGGAGGCCCAAGAGGTGAGACCCGTTAAAAATTGTGTGGAGGCTAAAGAGGTGAGACCTCTTAAAAATTGTTTGTAGGCCCAAGAGGTGAGACCTCTTAAAAATTATGTGGAGGCCCAAGAGATGAGACCTCTTAAAAATTATGTGGAGGCCAAAGAGGTGAGACCTCTTAAAAATTGTGTGGAGGCTAAAGAGGTGAGACCTGTTAAAAATTTTGTGGAGGCCCAAGAGGTGAGACCTTGATAAAATTTTGTGGAGGCCCAAGAGGTGAGACCTCTTAAACATTTTGTGGAGGCCCAAGAGGTGAGACCTGTTAAAAATTTTGTGGATGCCCAAGAGGTGAGACCTTGATAAAATTATGTGGAGGCCCAAGAGGTGAGACCTGTTAAAAATTTTGTGGATGCCCAAGAGGTGAGACCTTGATAAAATTATGTGGAGGCCCAAGAGGTGAGACCTGTTAAAAATTTTGTGGATGCCCAAGAGGTGAGACCTTGATAAATTTATGTGGAGGCCCAAGAGGTGAGACCTGTTAAAAATTTTGTGGAGGCCCAAGAGGTGAGACCTTGATAAAATTTTGTGGAGGCCCAAGAGGTGAGACCTCTTAAACATTTTGTGGAGGCCCAAGAGGTGAGACCTGTTAAAAATTTTGTGGATGCCCAAGAGGTGAGACCTTGATAAAATTATGTGGAGGCCCAAGAGGTGAGACCTGTTAAAAATTTTGTGGAGGCCCAAGAGGTGAGACCTTGATAAAATTTTGTGGAGGCCCAAGAGCTGAGACCTCTTAAAAATTATGTGGAGGCCCAAGAGGTGAGACCTCTTAAAAATTATGTGGAGGCCCAAGAGGTGAGACCTCTTAAAAATTATGTGGAGGCCCAAGAGGTGAGACCTCTTAAACATTTTGTGGAGGCCCAAGAGGTGAGACCTCTTAAACATTTTGTGGAGGCCCAAGAGGTGAGACCTCTTAAACATTTTGTGGAGGCCCAAGAAGTGAGACCTCTTAAAAATTTTGTGGAGGCCCAAGAGGTGAGACCTTGATAAAATTTTGTGGAGGCCCAAGAGGTGAGACCTCTTAAACATTTTGTGGAGGCCCAAGAGGTGAGACCTGTTAAAAATTTTGTGGAGGCCCAAGAGCTGAGACCTCTTAAACATTTTGTGGAGGCCCAAGAGCTGAGACCTCTTAAACATTTTGTGGAGGCCCAAGAGGTGAGACCTCTTAAACATTTTGTGGAGGCCCAAGAGGTGAGACCTCTTAAACATTTTGTGGAGGCCCAAGAGGTGAGACCTCTTAAAAATTTTGTGGAGGCCCAAGAGGTGAGACCTTGATAAAATTTTGTGGAGGCCCAAGAGGTGAGACCTCTTAAACATTTTGTGGAGGCCCAAGAGGTGAGACCTGTTAAAAATTTTGTGGAGGCCCAAGAGCTGAGACCTCTTAAACATTTTGTGGAGGCCCAAGAGGTGAGACCTCTTAAACATTTTGTGGAGGCCCAAGAGCTGAGACCTCTTAAACATTTTGTGGAGGCCCAAGAGGTGAGACCTCTTAAACATTTTGTGGAGGCCCAAGAGGTGAGACCTCTTAAAAATTATGTGGAGGCCCAAGAGGTGAGACCTTGATAAAATTTTGTGGAGGCCCAAGAGGTGAGACCTCTTAAACATTTTGTGGAGGCCCAAGAGGTGAGACCTCTTAAAAATTTTGTGGAGGCCCAAGAGCTGAGACCTCTTAAACATTTTGTGGAGGCCCAAGAGGTGAGACCTCTTAAAAATTATGTGGAGGCCCAAGAGGTGAGACCTCTTAAACATTTTGTGGAGGCCCAAGAGGTGAGACCTCTTAAACATTTTGTGGAGGCCCAAGAGGTGAGCCATAAATATATAAATTTTTCTTATTTACGGAGCAATTCTACGGCGGTTAAGGAGGAGGAGGAGGTGGAGGAGGAAATGGCACTTCATACAGATGGCACTTCACTTTTGGCTGCTTTCCACTGTTGGAGAAGCAAAGTCCGGGTCAATCCACTTGCTGTTCATTTTGATTAGCGTCAGCCTGTCGGCACTGTCGGTTGACAGGCGGCTGCGCTTATCGGTTATAATGCCCCCGGCTGCGCTGAACACCCTTTCTGATAGCACGCTGGCGGCAGGGCAGGCAAGCACCTCCAAGGCGTACAGGGACAGTTCCAGCCACGTGTCCAACTTGGAGACCCAGTAAGTGTAGGACGCCGAGGGATCGGGGAGGACAGGGGTACGGTCTGCCAGGTACTCCCGCAACATCCGCCGATACTTGTCCCTCCTGCTGATAGCGGGCCCCGCAGTGATGGAAGTTGCACGAGGGGGTGCCATGAACGTGTCCCACACCTTGGAGAGTGTTCCCCTGGTGGCTGTGGGCCTGATTGATGTTGTGGGACTCTGGGAGACCCTCTCCTCTCTGCCGCCAGCGATGGTGGGTGGGAAAATCTCCATCATGTTCTGCACGAGTTCCCTCTGGTATTCCAGCAATCGATTCGTCCTCTCCTCTACCGGAATAAAAGAAGAGACGTTATCTTTATACCGGGGGTCCAGGATTGCGAAGACCCAGTACAGTTTGTTCTCCACTATCCGGACAACACGTGTGTCCCGGGAAAAGCAGCCCAGCATGAAGTCAGCCATGTGTGCCAGACTCTGAATAGGCATGACCTCACTGCCCCCACCAGAAGGATCACTTGCCATTTCCTCCTCTTCCTCTTCCGCCTCCTCTCCGCCCCATCCGCGCTGAACCAATGGGACGCACACAGCCTGACTGCTACCCTCGCCGCCAGCATCCTCCTCCTCTTCCACAGCCACCTCCACGTCGTCCTCCTCCTCCTCATCCTCCTCCTCCTCCTGCAACTGCCACCGAGAAGCAGACAAAAGTGTGGTCTGACTGTGTAGCTCCGTTGCGTCTCCTCCTACCCCCGTCTCCTCTGCGTGCAATGCGTTCTCCCTTATTGCGATGAGTGATTCTTTAAGGACGCATAGGAGCGGGATGGTTACGCTCACTATAGCGTCCTCGCTGCTGACCTTCTTGGTGGACTCCTCAAAGATACGCAGTACATCGCATATGTCTGCCATCCATGGCCACTCGTGGTTGGCAAACTGAGGGAGCTGAGTTGGAGGCACGCGTGGATTCATAATCTGGTACTCCATCAATGCTCTCTGCTGCTCACACACCCTGGCCAACATGGAATAGGTGGAATTCCAGCGAGTCGGCAGGTCGCACAACAGCCGATGTTCAGGCAAATGGAGGCGTTGCTGGAGTTTTTTTAAGCTAGCAGCAGCTACAGTTGACTTCCGAAAGTGAGCGCACAAGCGCCGCACTTTCACCAGTAGCTCTGCCAGGTTGGGGTAAGTCTTTAGAAATTTTTGGACTACCAGATTAAAAACGTGGGCCAGGCATGGTACGTGATTGAGTTCGGCAAGCTCCAGAGCCGCCACCAGGTTACGGCCGTTATCGCACACGACCATGCCTGGTCCTAGCTGCAGCGGCGACAGCCACATCTCCGTCTGCTGCAATATGGCGTCCCTCACCTCTGGGGCGCTGTGCTTCCTGTCGCCCAAGCTGATGAGCTTAAGCACCGCCTGCTGACGTCTCCCCGCGCCAGTGCTGCAACGCTTCCAGCTAGCGGCTGAGGGCGATGTTAAGGCAGAGGAGGAGGAGGAGGAGGAGGGGGGTTTATCAGAACCCATGCTGGCAATCTTGGGCGGGGGTGGTAGGTAGGCCGTCTCTGTTTGCGACCCCGTCCCCGCTTCCACTACATTCACCCAGTGTGCCGTCAAAGAGATGTATCGTCCCTGGCCGCAAGCGCTTGTCCACGAGTCGGTGGTCAAGTGGACCTTTGCGCTGACTGCGTACCTCAGGGCCCGCCTGATGTTACGCGACACGTGCTGGTGCAGGGCGGGGACGGCACTCCGGGAAAAGTAGTGGCGGCTGGGGACGGAATAGCGAGGTGCGGCAGCCGCCATCAGGTCGCGGAAGGCCTGCGTCTCCACAAGCCTAAACGGCAACATCTCCAGGGCCAGCAGTTTGGAGATGTGGCAGTTTAAGGCTTGGGCTTGGGGGTGACTCGAGGCGTACTTCCGCCTGCGGTCGAACGCCTGCGAGATGGACAGTTGTTGGGACGAGGAGTGTGAAGGTGCAGGCGAAGAGGCGGGGGAAGGGGAGGCTGAAGGAGAAGGCCCCAAAGTAGCCGAGGCAGAGGCAGATGTGGAGGTGTCCTGGCTGGAGGTCTGGACCGCAGTGGCAGCACACAACACAGGGGAAGAGGCAGTGGCAGCAAGACCGGGCGCAGGTTGTATTGCGTTTGCTCTCTCCCACTCAGCCCAGTGCTTGACTTCCAAGTGACGCCGCATGCCTGAGGTGGTCAGATTGCTCTTCTCAGAGCCCCTACTCAGTTTTGAGTGGCAGAGTGTGCAAACCGCGCTCAGTTTGTCATCCGCACAAACATTAAAAAATCTCCACACCACAGAAGTACGAGGCCTCGATGGGGGAGCTTCGCGCGACTGCCCGCTGCCGGGAACAGCTTCGGCCCTGCTGGCTGTGGCCTCACTTCTCTGTCTGGACTGTCCTCTGCCTCTGGACATCCCTCTGCCTGTGGACATCCCTCTGCCTGTGGACATCCCTCTGCCTCTGGACATCCCTCTGCCTCTTGCTGCCTTTTTCGGTGCTGCGCAGACCACCACCTCTCCACTACTTTCCTCGCTGGACATCACCCCTGGCCAAGTGGGGTCGGTCATTTCGTCATCCACCACCTCAACTTCCTCACTCTGCTCCTCCTCCTGCCCACTGGACATTCCAACAGCCTCCCTTGATGGCAACTGCGTCTCATCATCATCATCGCTCATGATAACAGATGCTGGCTCAGGGTCCACATCAGCAGGAGATGGCGAAAACTCAAGTGTTTGGGCATCACTACAAACAAATTCCTCTGCTAGCTCCTGGGATTCTTCCGGCACATCTGAAAAAGGACCCGAAAAGAGCTCCTGGGAGGGGTCAATGGTGGGATGACTCTGTTGGCCAGGTGTGGAGGAAGGAGGGTCAGAGTGAGACTGTGTGGATGACTGGCTGGTGGACAACTGTGTGGAAGCGCTATCGGCTATCCATTGCACCACCTGTTCAACCTGCTCAGGCCTCAACAGCGGTGTAACCCGCCCCCTGCTTAACTGTCCCATAAAGGCAGGGATTCTGGATGAGCGGGATCCTGGCTGACCCTCACCAGCACGCATTGTATCCCCACTGGCTTCAACAAGGCCCCCAACAGCATTTCCGCGCCCCCGTCCTCGTCCACGTCCTATTCCGCTAGCCCCCTCCGCATTTTATTTTTTTTTGGTTACAATATTTTGCCTTCACAGCCGTGAAATTATTTTGCAAGAGAACGCACAGTACAGTTGCCAATTATAAGGCCTATATATATTTTATAGTTCAAGGTACACAGCCGTGTACTAACTTTTCAGACGGTGGGTATTAACACCAGGTATTTAAATAATTTTGCAAGAGAACGCACAGTACAGTTGCCAATTATAAGGCCTATATATTTTATAGTTCAAGGTACACAGCCGTGTACTAACTTTTCAGACGGTGGGTATAAACACCAGGTATTTAAATAATTTTGCAAGAGAACGCACAGTACAGTTGCCAATTATAAGGCCTATATATTTTATAGTTCAAGGTACACAGCCGTGTACTAACTTTTCAGACGGTGGGTATTAACACCAGGTATTTAAATAATTTTGCAAGAGAACGCACAGTACAGTTGCCAATTATAAGGCCTATATATTTTATAGTTCAAGGTACACAGCCGTGTACTAACTTTTCAGACGGTGGGTATTAACACCAGGTATTTAAATAATTTTGCAAGAGAACGCACAGTACAGTTGCCAATTATAAGGCCTATATATTTTATAGTTCAAGGTACACAGCCGTGTACTAACTTTTCAGACGGTGGGTATTAACACCAGGTATTTAAATAATTTTGCAAGAGAACGCACAGTACAGTTGCCAATTATAAGGCCTATATATTTTATAGTTCAAGGTACACAGCCGTGTACTAACTTTTCAGACGGTGGGTATTAACACCAGGTATTTAAATAATTTTGCAAGAGAACGCACAGTACAGTTGCCAATTATAAGGCCTATATATTTTATAGTTCAAGGTACACAGCCGTGTACTAACTTTTCAGACGGTGGGTATTAACACCAGGTATTTAAATAATTTTGCAAGAGAACGCACAGTACAGTTGCCAATTATAAGGCCTATATATTTTATAGTTCAAGGTACACAGCCGTGTACTAACTTTTCAGACGGTGGGTATTAACACCAGGTATTTAAATAATTTTGCAAGAGAACGCACAGTACAGTTGCCAATTATAAGGCCTATATATTTTATAGTTCAAGGTACACAGCCGTGTACTAACTTTTCAGACGGTGGGTATTAACACCAGGTATTTAAATAATTTTGCAAGAGAACGCACAGTACAGTTGCCAATTATAAGGCCTATATATTTTATAGTTCAAGGTACACAGCCGTGTACTAACTTTTCAGACGGTGGGTATTAACACCAGGTATTTAAATAATTTTGCAAGAGAACGCACAGTACAGTTGCCAATTATAAGGCCTATATATTTTATAGTTCAAGGTACACAGCCGTGTACTAACTTTTCAGACGGTGGGTATTAACACCAGGTATTTAAATAATTTTGCAAGAGAACGCACAGTACAGTTGCCAATTATAAGGCCTATATATTTTATAGTTCAAGGTACACAGCCGTGTACTAACTTTTCAGACGGTGGGTATAAACACCAGGTATTTAAATAATTTTGCAAGAGAACGCACAGTACAGTTGCCTAGTATAAGGCCTATATATTTTATAGTTCAAGGTACACAGCCGTGTACTAACTTTTCAGACGGTGGGTATTAACACCAGGTATTTAAATAATTTTGCAAGAGAACGCACAGTACAGTTGCCAATTATAAGGCCTATATATTTTATAGTTCAAGGTACACAGCCGTGTACTAACTTTTCAGACGGTGGGTATAAACACCAGGTATTTAAATAATTTTGCAAGAGAACGCACAGTACAGTTGCCAATTATAAGGCCTATATATTTTATAGTTCAAGGTACACAGCCGTGTACTAACTTTTCAGACGGTGGGTATTAACACCAGGTATTTAAATAATTTTGCAAGAGAACGCACAGTACAGTTGCCAATTATAAGGCCTATATATTTTATAGTTCAAGGTACACAGCCGTGTACTAACTTTTCAGACGGTGGGTATTAACACCAGGTATTTAAATAATTTTGCAAGAGAACGCACAGTACAGTTGCCAATTATAAGGCCTATATATTTTATAGTTCAAGGTACACAGCCGTGTACTAACTTTTCAGACGGTGGGTATTAACACCAGGTATTTAAATAATTTTGCAAGAGAACGCACAGTACAGTTGCCAATTATAAGGCCTATATATTTTATAGTTCAAGGTACACAGCCGTGTACTAACTTTTCAGACGGTGGGTATTAACACCAGGTATTTAAATAATTTTGCAAGAGAACGCACAGTACAGTTGCCAATTATAAGGCCTATATATTTTATAGTTCAAGGTACACAGCCGTGTACTAACTTTTCAGACGGTGGGTATTAACACCAGGTATTTAAATAATTTTGCAAGAGAACGCACAGTACAGTTGCCAATTATAAGGCCTATATATATTTATAGTTCAAGGTACACAGCCGTGTACTAACTTTTCAGACGGTGGGTATTAACACCAGGTATTTAAATAATTTTGCAAGAGAACGCACAGTACAGTTGCCAATTATAAGGCCTATATATTTTATAGTTCAAGGTACACAGCCGTGTACTAACTTTTCAGACGGTGGGTATAAACACCAGGTATTTAAATAATTTTGCAAGAGAACGCACAGTACAGTTGCCAATTATAAGGCCTATATATTTTATAGTTCAAGGTACACAGCCGTGTACTAACTTTTCAGACGGTGGGTATTAACACCAGGTATTTAAATAATTTTGCAAGAGAACGCACAGTACAGTTGCCAATTATAAGGCCTATATATTTTATAGTTCAAGGTACACAGCCGTGTACTAACTTTTCAGACGGTGGGTATTAACACCAGGTATTTAAATAATTTTGCAAGAGAACGCACAGTACAGTTGCCAATTATAAGGCCTATATATTTTATAGTTCAAGGTACACAGCCGTGTACTAACTTTTCAGACGGTGGGTATTAACACCAGGTATTTAAATAATTTTGCAAGAGAACGCACAGTACAGTTGCCAATTATAAGGCCTATATATTTTATAGTTCAAGGTACACAGCCGTGTACTAACTTTTCAGACGGTGGGTATTAACACCAGGTATTTAAATAATTTTGCAAGAGAACGCACAGTACAGTTGCCAATTATAAGGCCTATATATTTTATAGTTCAAGGTACACAGCCGTGTACTAACTTTTCAGACGGTGGGTATTAACACCAGGTATTTAAATAATTTTGCAAGAGAACGCACAGTACAGTTGCCAATTATAAGGCCTATATATTTTATAGTTCAAGGTACACAGCCGTGTACTAACTTTTCAGACGGTGGGTATTAACACCAGGTATTTAAATAATTTTGCAAGAGAACGCACAGTACAGTTGCCAATTATAAGGCCTATATATTTTATAGTTCAAGGTACACAGCCGTGTACTAACTTTTCAGACGGTGGGTATAAACACCAGGTATTTAAATAATTTTGCAAGAGAACGCACAGTACAGTTGCCTAGTATAAGGCCTATATATTTTATAGTTCAAGGTACACAGCCGTGTACTAACTTTTCAGACGGTGGGTATTAACACCAGGTATTTAAATAATTTTGCAAGAGAACGCACAGTACAGTTGCCAATTATAAGGCCTATATATTTTATAGTTCAAGGTACACAGCCGTGTACTAACTTTTCAGACGGTGGGTATAAACACCAGGTATTTAAATAATTTTGCAAGAGAACGCACAGTACAGTTGCCAATTATAAGGCCTATATATTTTATAGTTCAAGGTACACAGCCGTGTACTAACTTTTCAGACGGTGGGTATTAACACCAGGTATTTAAATAATTTTGCAAGAGAACGCACAGTACAGTTGCCAATTATAAGGCCTATATATTTTATAGTTCAAGGTACACAGCCGTGTACTAACTTTTCAGACGGTGGGTATTAACACCAGGTATTTAAATAATTTTGCAAGAGAACGCACAGTACAGTTGCCAATTATAAGGCCTATATATTTTATAGTTCAAGGTACACAGCCGTGTACTAACTTTTCAGACGGTGGGTATTAACACCAGGTATTTAAATAATTTTGCAAGAGAACGCACAGTACAGTTGCCAATTATAAGGCCTATATATTTTATAGTTCAAGGTACACAGCCGTGTACTAACTTTTCAGACGGTGGGTATTAACACCAGGTATTTAAATAATTTTGCAAGAGAACGCACAGTACAGTTGCCAATTATAAGGCCTATATATATTTTATAGTTCAAGGTACACAGCCGTGTACTAACTTTTCAGACGGTGGGGATTAACACCAGGTATTTAAATAATTTTGCAAGAGAACGCACAGTACAGTTGCCAATTATAAGGCCTATATATTTTATAGTTCAAGGTACACAGCCGTGTACTAACTTTTCAGACGGTGGGTATTAACACCAGGTATTTAAATAATTTTGCAAGAGAACGCACAGTACAGTTGCCAATTATAAGGCCTATATATTTTATAGTTCAAGGTACACAGCCGTGTACTAACTTTTCAGACGGTGGGTATTAACACCAGGTATTTAAATAATTTTGCAAGAGAACGCACAGTACAGTTGCCAATTATAAGGCCTATATATTTTATAGTTCAAGGTACACAGCCGTGTACTAACTGTTCAGACGGTGAGTATTTACACCAGGTATTTAAATTAGTTTGCAAGAGAACGCACTGTACAGTTGCCAATTATAAGGCCTATATATTTTATAGTTCAAGGTACACAGCCGTGTACTAACTGTTCAGACGGTGGGTATTTACACCAGGTATTTAAATTAGTTTGCAAGAGAACGCACTGTACAGTTGCCAATTATAAGGCCTATATATTTTATAGTTCAAGGTACACAGCAGTAGTGCCAAATATAGTTTGGTATGTAGCAGAGCACCTAATACACCACTAATGCCTCTCTCTGTCCCTACTCCAGCAGCTATCCCTGAATACAGCAGCCGTTCTCTGTAAAGTCTATATTGTAGTAAAGCTATCACTGTACTGCACTATAGTAGCCCTGATAAGGGCTTTTAATCACGCTCCTGCCTGTCCAACAGCTAAAACCTGTCTCTCCCTTCTCCAGCCTCTGTCCCTGACTAAGTTCACGCAGCATATGCGTACGAGCAGGAAGAGCTGAGTTTTTAATATTCGAGGTCACATGGTTTTTCCAGTCAATGCATGTAGACGCCGTTTTCGCGCTGCCAGCGTGCTCAGCGTGCCTGTCATACCCCCCTGCATGGTGATTGGTGGAAAAAGAGCGCCAGGGAAGGTGGGAGGGGAAACGAATTCTAAGTGCGCCATCGCCATTATACTCTAACGAAATCGAGTACGCCAAATAGCGTAGTATTCGATCGAATACCAGCTCGATCGAACACTACTCGCTCATCTCTACTTATTATCTGTATTCAGGATCATACCAGTGCATCTCAATAAATTAGAATATCATCAAAAAGTTTTTTTTTTCAGTAATTCAGTTCAAAAAGTGAAACACATATATTATATAGAGTCATTACAAACAGAGTGAACTTTTACAACTGTTTATTTATGGTAATGTTGATGATTATGGCTTACAGCCAAGGAAAATCCAAAATTCATTATCTTAATTAGAGTAATTAACCCCAAAACACCTGCAAAGGCTTCCTAAGCCTTTAAAAAGGTCCCTTAGTCTAGTTCAATAGGCGACACAATCATGGAGAAGACTGTTGACTTGACAGATGTCCAGAAGGCTGTCATTGACACGCTCCACAAGGAGGGTAAGCCACAAAAGGTCATTGCTAAAGAAGCTGGCTGTTCACAGAGTGCTGTATCAAACCATATTAATGGAAAGTTGAGTAGAAGGAAAAAGGGTGGTAGAAAAAGGTACACAAGCAACAGGGAGAACTGCAGCCTTTATTGCATTGTTAAAAAAAGGCCTTTCCTAAATTTAGGCGAGATTCACAAGGAGTAGACTACTGCTGGAGTCAAGAACCACCACACACAGACGTATCCAGGACATGGGCTGCAAGCAGAGGTCGCAATAACGCCTGTACAAGCGTCATAGACGCATGTTCAGGTGATTTTACTCCTTACCACTAAACCTTAGACTTTTCCCTGCCTTTTATCAGCGCAGGGAGCGCTGTGAACAGCACAGGCAGCGCAACAATGCTGCCTGTGCCCGAAACAACCAATAACAAAGCTCCTTACATCAAGGAGCTTTGTTATTGGTTGGTTTGAGTGGGCTGCCGGACCATTGAGCACGCTGCTCTGTAGTGAGGGAGGGGGGAAGATCCCTGCAGCTGCACACATTCTTTACCGGAGCGCCTGGTTGGGTAAGGGGTCTTGGGGCAGTTTGCTTTAGCGGGGGTCACAGCCTAGGGACCCCCCGGTAATCCCTATAACAAGGAGTCTGAAGCGCTCAGCGGAGCACTGCTTTCTTTCCCTGCTGAGCGCTGCACTTAAGACGGCCTCCATAGAAAGTCTATGGGACCATCCTCACTACTGTGCTCAGCAGTGAGGGTAAGCAGCGCTCGGCTGAGGCTTCAGACTCCTTGTTATACAGTTCAGCAGGGGTGTAAAAAAAATAGGTTTCTTTTCCAATGTTAGACAACCCTGCATGGAGTTTATCAGCCCCTGTGTGGGGGAGACATGCTGTGGCTTTTTTTCTGTCTAAGGCTTCATACACACAGCCATTACCCATATTGCAGCCTGCAAACAGCAGGTCCGCAATATATGGGTACCGGTCGTGTGCTCACCGCATCACGGATGAGGATCCATTCACTTGAATGGGTCTGTAATCCAGATGGTCCGGTGTGAAACAGAAGCAGGGGTGCCGACGGATCACAGACCCATTCAAGTTTAATGGGTCTGGATCCATCTGCAGAATCCACACGGATGTTTCCCGTGCATTTTGGACTGCAAGTTGCGGTCCCCAATGCATGTAACACCCGTGTGCATGAGGCCTAAATCGTACAGTATCCTAAAGAAGAAGTTTGGAGAAACTGACGGTAGGGGTGGTTATTTCGAAGGGACTGTATGTTGGAGAAGCTGACGGGAGGGGTGGTTATTTCAATGGGACTGTATGTTGGAGAAGCTGACGAGAGGGGTGGTTATTTCCATGGGACTGTATGTTGGAGAAGCTGACGGGAGGGGTGGTTATTTCCATGGGACTGTATGTTGGAGAAGCTGACGGGAGGGGGTGGTTATTTCCATGGGACTGTATGTTGGAGAAGCTGACCGGAGGGGGTGGTTATTTATATGGGACTGTATGTTGGAGAAACTGACAGGAGGGGTGGCTATTTCCATGGGACTGTATGTTTGAGAAGCTGACAAGAGGGGGTGGTTATTTCCATGGGACTGTATGTTGGAGAAGCTGACAGGAGGGGTGGTTATTTACATGGGACTGTATGTTGGAGAAGTTGATGGGAGGGCACGTTCACACCGCCACTATATATTTCTGTTGTTCTGCTCTGTTAGATGAACAGAACAACGAATATAACGGAAGTGCTGGATCAGCACATAACTGACAGGAACAGAGCTGAGCAGACTCCACTGACTATAATGGAGTCTGTTCAGTTTTTGTTCAGGATCTCGTCTTTTTATCAAAGTCCTACATACAAGGCTTTTTTGTCTGGTCTTTTTGACAGAATCTGCGACAGAGGTCCCCAACAGAGCCTCCAACGCAGTTGTGAGCAAGTGTAGGCCTATATATTATGTATTTGAATTACCGCAAATTTCATACTCCTCCTCGGCTAAAAATACTTCTCAAAAATGGTCAGAGGAGTATTTTTACTCTTCCGGAAAAAATGTAGTGAGACCTCTGGCTGCAAGTGTCTCATTCCGTGTGTCACTCATGACCAATAGACAACGTCAGAAGCGTCTAACCTGGGCCAAGGAGAAAAAGAACTGGACTGTTACTCAGTGGTCAGAGGTGTTGTTCTCAGATGAAAGTAAATTTTGCATTTCATTTGGAAATCAAGGTCCCAGAGTCTGGAGGAACAGTGGAGAGGCACTCAATCCAAGCTTCTTGAGGTCTAGTGTGAAGTTTCCACAATCAGTGATGGTTTGGGGAGCCATGCCATCTACTTGTGAAGGTCCACTGTGTTTTATGAAGACCAAAGTCAGTGCAGCCGTCTACCAGGAAATTTTAGAGCACTTCATGCTTCACTCTGCCGACAAGCTTTTTGGAGATGGAATATTTATTTTCCAGCAGGAATTGGCACCTGTCCACACTGCCAAAAGTACCAATACCTGGTTTAATAACCACAGTATCACTGTGCTTGGTTGGCCAGCAAAATCACCTGACCTTAACCTGAGAGACACCAGACCCAACAATATAGACAAGCTGAAGGCTGCCTGCTATCAAAGCAACCTGGGCTTCCATAACACCTCTGCAGTGCAACACGCTGATCGCCTCCATGCCATGCCGCATTGATGCAGTCATTCATGCAAAAGGAGCCCCAACAAAGTATTGAGTGCATTTACTGTCCATCCATCTGTTGGGTGACCTACGTAAATACACTTGTCATTCTGTTCACACAATATAAGGTATTAGCAATTTGCAGGAATTTGCAGGAATAAAATACAGACTAGAATTTTTTTGCATATGCTGTTGTCTGAAAATATCTAAAAGCTTCTGTATTTTTAGTATAATTTAAAGATTTATGCACGAAGTACAGCTGATTCTTTCTAAGGTAAAGCTAGGGATCTGTGTACAGTGTGAGCACAGCTACCTATCTACTTTATCAGCATGGACCTGCTTCGAGTGTCAGTTGCGCGGAGTCAGTCAAAAAGATAAGGAAAGGATGGATACACATTGAAGCAGATCTCCTCGTCCAGAGTTTTATGTTGAAATTTCCTAATCCCCTCTGGGCAATATCTATCTCTTCTCAAATAACCCAGTTACAAAGGCGCTAACTGAAATGCAGAAACATAAATTCTGCCAATCTTACAGATAAATACTAAAGTTTTATACCTCTGCATAGCCCAACCACATTTTTGTATCAGGTCTACCAGAACAGCAAATATGTGAAATTTTAGAGTGAAACGATGCTCTGCATAATTGTCCTCATTAAAATAATGCTGTTGGACTTATAAAATACTAATGATTTCCACATTGTAAAAACAGAAGATGTTATCCATCTAGTATACCCTGGCCAGTAACAAAATTTTGCATATGAAGATTATGGTGAAATGTATAAATTAAATTAAAGACTATTAATTTTCAAGTCAGCAATCAAAAAGTTTCCAGGCTGGCATATGTTACAATATTGCTGATAACTGCGGCTGAAAAATAAATTGGGTTCATTAATGGGGTTCATTGAGATTTACGTGGTGAAATTGTTTCAGCATTGAAAAAGCATTTATGAGACATTCATTTTTACACATGAATTCTAATTATATTCATGCATGAATGTCTTTTTCTGAGGAAAATATGCCTTAATGCCCATGTTTAGTTAGTTCTTTCTCTATTTTTATAGTGCTGGATAAGCAGATTGGATTGTGCTGCCTTGAAATCTGCAAGGTTTTTTGAACATGCATGAATTTTGCTACTGTGCTTTTTACCACTAAAAACCCCCATCAGAATATGCTTATGTGTTTTAGGGCTTCTGCGTTTTTTAGTTGAGTCTTTTGATGTCTTTTTTTAATAGCTGTGTGAACTGCATTTCTTCTGGCTTTTTTTCCCCTATAGTAAAAGAGATGTAAAACCACCAGAGCTATAGCATGCTGCAGTTTTGAAAATAGGGAAGAAAGACAAAAACAGCTGGATATTGCATTTTTATTGAAAAAAAACCCACACACATCAAAAGTGCAGGAGCAAAAAGATGACTAAAAATTTAAAGGGCAGAAAAATGCCATTAAAAACCTTTTCACAGTCACTTTAAAAACAAAAAAAAAACAAAAAAAGTTGCCTTACAACTTTTCACCTTCCATCTTTAGAATAAGGAATCTTTTTGTCTTTATATAGAGTGGAAGTGGAGGAAGTTATTGTACAGTTGTCATTTATTTCTAAGAAACTAAAGAGCACATTTATTAAGATGGCGTTTTAGACACCGTTTTTAATGAAGCCCTGCACTGACCTCTATATAACTTCAACGGATCCACCGCTGCATCTAAATGTAAGATAGCTTCCTAGCTGTCATTTTCTACGCCTAAAACAGGTGTAGAGAATGGTAATTGAGATGGGCCTGCCCTTCCCCACCCACTCCATGTGAACATTTTTAGACCTGGCGTGAGTGGGGAAAAGTCACATATTGCAGCGCAAAGGACCTTTACGCTGCAACCTGCTCCAGAAATACGCCTAATTTAAGCGGGTTTCTGTTTAGTAAATTACCCCCTAAGCATTTCCTTCCCCGTTAACCATAATAAACAGTAAAAGAAATTCCTTAGGTCTCATGAAATTCCTTAGGCCTCATGAATGAAGTTATGCTTAGGGTACCATACAGAACCTGAAAGAGGCACCCATCAAATTCTACTTACTGTGCTTACTGTGGATCTAATGTTATCCACATACATTCTGTTTTATAGACCTAATCTCCCTTAGAAGTATTGCCCCAGAGGAGAATTAGGTTCCTAGCAGAAGTACTCATCGGCACACAAAAATTTCAGCTGGATTGATGTCTGGGCTATAACTTAGCTACATCAAGATTATTATTATTATTATTATTATTATGTTTTTGAGCAATGTTTGAGAAGCTTTGGTATTCTGTAGTTGTTGCTGGAAAATAAATCATCTCCCTAGTGGCAGTTCTTTTTTGGACAGCAGCAGTCTTTTCTCTAGGATTTACATTCAAGTTCTGTTCACATAACCCTTTAACTTTATCAGATTTTCAAGGCCTATGGCATAGAAACATCTCTATAGCATGATACTGCTACCACATGTCTGAATGTGGAGAATTTTTGGTATTTTTGGAACATACTGTAGAAATGCGTGTCCCCCTTTTGCCTGTCAAGAGTTTTTGAGAGAGATTTTTTCAAGAATGGCTTTTGTATGCCTGCCTTCATCTCCTGTATGGTGGAGTGAGATGCCCATAATTTATAAAGAGGCACATATATCTGCACCAGAAAGTTAAATCAACACCAGCTAAAGAATGATGTAGACTTGCACTACAATTTACCCAGGTTCCTACCTTAAATTATAGTAAATTTGGCAATTCTTGGGAGTTCCTGCCCCTTCCCGCTAAGTGCAGAAAACTGCTAAGTATGCCATAAATATGATGTGCATCATAATTTGAAACTTTTATTTACAACAAAAAGTGACATAAAATTCTTCATAAATCTCCCTTTTGTTTGTAAAAGCACCCAGGCAGCAGTTTCCCATCTCAGCCATAGGAACGTTTACTTTCTTCAGTTGTGATATGTCTCATTGTGGTGTTTCCCACAACTGCCCTCTCGGCATTGCCGCTAAGTTTTTGAGGATTCATATGCTCTTGTAAGATTTAGAGCATTGCCATTCTTCCCATTTGTAGTACCGTACTTGACTTATCTGTACTCCTAGGAATATTCAGTACCTAGTATATACTATGGGGGTCATTTCGTGGGCCGGGAAGAGGACAAGCCCGTCTCATTCATAATTTTCTACTCCTGGTTTAGGTGTAGAAAATGGTATAAATGTACGACAACAAGTAAGCTGGCAGCAGTGGGAGTCAATAATCATATGTTCATATGTTATAATGCTCTGTACATTTTTTCATGGCAACAAAAAAAAAATTCTGTACATCTTTGTCCAAAAAACTTAAAACAATCCATTGTGATTCAACATTTTCGTACAATTAAACATAAAAAAAAATAAAGGCACAGGAGTACTTAGAGTCCTTACATTGTAAGGACTGAATTGTGCACAAGTGGTAACTTACCTTAAATAAATTTGAATTCATTTACCTCATATGGTGGTGAACTGTAGTGACTCATAGTACAACAAGTCAATCATCTGAACGCGATCACACAGTTTGAAAAGAATAACATCATTTTTTAAATTATTTATTTCTGAAATATGAATCATACAGACAGGTTTTTTGACTTCCTTGCACTGACAAGACTAGAATATTGCAAAATGTACAGTAATATGTCTATGAGACATAAAGGGAATGTGTCATCAGAAACAGATCTGCTGTTTAACATATTTTTAAACAAGAACACCAAAAAGGTGTGTTGAGAGACAAATCTCAGAACCTACAATACTACAAGAAAGTCTCAACACCACTTATAGCTAAAGCAATAACATGATCTTTATTGTAAACAATTTACACTAATACACATAAAAATATAAAAAAATATTCAACAGCGGGAATAGCATAAATAAAGCAGAAACACTGGTATTAAAGCCATAACCCGGTATTGTGCCACATTGTTATAAAACAGTAAAGTGCATAGTGCAAGAACATACAAGCAATGTGATATAACCACATGGATCCCGGCACTGACACAGTACAACAGATCCAGATGAACACAAGACCATAAAAATGGATAAACAGAATAATGTCTACCAACCAGTGGGTCCGTGTCTTGTCACCCCAACGTACGTTTCGCACAGTTGCTTCCTCAGGGAGTGTGATGTTTGATGGAATTCAGTCCTATATATATCCCCCATAGTTTGTTCACATATCATACACCTGTGTGTATGCATTCCAGAGTGGAACGCATGATGTCACTTCCTGTGAAACCGGAAGTGGCTCATACATTAATTGCCCATCACAAAACTAAGTCTCCACAGTAAAATCTATCTATCATCCGATGGTCAAGAGTTCAGCACTGCCAGGAATCACAGTTATATGCTCCCCACACCTGGTAGGGGGTGCTGAGGCATTACATAGTGAAACACGCGTAATCTCGCGAGACGCGAGATCACGCGCGATCACGTGACCGCCGTTGTGTTCCACAGTGGAACGCAACAGACGGAATAGCCGGCCGGCTTACAGAGGGCAGCGCTGCAATACTCCTATCACCTCCACCAAACTCATATAGCCAAGTCACCTGCCAAATCCAGCTCACTCCATCCCTACTGAATGTCAACGCATGTAGTGATACAAAATTGCTGCAATACCCAAAAATTATCTGCAACATGTCAAAATGAAAGTAAAGTGTCAAAATGATAGTGAAATACGTGGAAATGAATATAATGCAAACCAATGTAAAGTGAGTGATGAAAAATGTGTATGTTATTAAAAGTGTAAACACGGTGAACAAGTAATGAAAATGCAACGTGTGAAAAATGTGAAAGAAAGTGTGAAAAATATGAAAAGTGAAAAATATATGTGAATGAGAAGAATAGGTGTATGTGTATGTGTGTAGCTAAGTGAAGAATGAAAACTAATAGAAACCTGTATGTGTGAAAAAAAAAAAAAGGGACACCCCACAAGAGCAGGAAAAAGGCAGGAGAACCAACGTCCAATGTTTCTGTATGGCATCGTTCATCCCGGATATAGAGCAAAACTGACCAAGAAAGTGATCCAAAAGGGCATAGCATAAGTACACAAAGATACCTTTAATTTGGTTTGGACAAACAGCACGAAAAGGTTCAGGTAATTAATTTATCTAATATATTGTTAACTAAGTCCCAGGAGGAGGTTTTAAGCCTTGGCTTGAACTTCATTCCGGAACACCGTTTTGATGTTTTCACAGCCATCAAGGACCTGAACCTTTTTGCTAGAAAGCTGGTTTTTAAAAGATTTTATCATAGACAAACACAAGAACCATCATTAGACACTGAGAGTGAACAGAGGGCGGTTCGGATCTTGTATGAGCTACTGGATGAGCAAGAACAACCTAATGAGGTGAGTAAACTCCCCAGAAATCTTGTACCCAAATCTAAAAAATTTCCTCCCTTCACACCCTATGCAAGTATTGATATGTTTGTCAAATTGGTTACCGAAGATCTTAAGAGGGTCCCTCGGACCCTCTATGGAAGGAATTTGACGACTGAACAACAGGGTGCACTGAAAGAACTCAGTAAGTTGAAGGGAGTTGTGATCAAACCCGCTGACAAAGGGGGCAATGTTGTAGTGTGGCCGACCATGTCATATGAGAAGCAAGCTTTGCGTCAACTACGGGACGGCCATTGCTACAAGAGACTTACATTTAACCCTTTGTGTAAATTTCAGGGCGAGCTCCAAGCGATCTTACAGAAAGCGGTGGATGCAGGGGTTATTACACAACGGGAGATGAATTGTCTTAGGTTGGAGAGTCCAACCATTGCAACCCTGTACCTCTTGCCGAAAGTACATAAGGATGCGACGAATCCCCCAGGGCGCCCCATTGTGTCTGGCCAGAACAATATGTGCGAACCTGCGTGTAAACTAATTGATTCTATTTTACGACCAATGGTGGAGAATTTACCATCTTATCTTAAGGATACGGGAGATGCTTTGAGAAGAATCGATGGCTTACAGCTTGAGGATGATATGTGGATGGTGACTTGTGACGTCGAATCACTATATACATCAATCAGACATAAAGATGGGATAGCGGCTGTGTCCCACTTTCTGCATTCTTCTATGCTACAGGCTGCAGGTTGACGATATGGGTTTTATTCATACCGACGTCTTTCGTAAGCCGACGGCTGTCAACAGTCTTCTGCATGCGACCTCTTCCCATCCACGTTCCTTGATTCAAGGCATTCCAATTGGACAATTCTTGAGGCTGAGGCGTATCTGCTCCCAAGAAGAGGTATTTGAAACTCGTGCACAAGAACTTGTCCAACGTTTTAGAACACGTGGATATCACGTGGGTGGTCTGAGGAGAAGTTACAGGAGAGCAAAAGAGGCCAAGAGGCATGAGCTATTACAACAAAGACCACGCATGAAGGCGGATAATGAACAAATATTAAGATTTATTACATCTTTCAACTCAGGTCATAATGAAGTGAAGAAAATTCTGTGTAAATATTGGAATATTCTACGGACAGATTCGGTCCTGAAACAATACTTACCCACAAATCCCTCAGTGACTTACAGAAGGGAAAGCAATTTGCGTGACATGTTAGTGCGGAGTCATTACCAAGGCAAACGCTTTGTACATGCGTTTGGGTCAAAAGGTCCAAAATGGGGCTGTCACCCATGTGGGAGATGCGTGGCATGTCCGAATATTGAGAGGACTGACACGTTCTATGATTGCTCTGGCAAAAAAGTGTTTACAATTACACATGCAATTACCTGCTCAACCATTGGAGTCATCTATGTGGCGTCGTGTCCATGCAATCTTCTGTACGTCGGCCTCACCTCACGAGAACTGAGGAGATGCACACGGGAGCATGTATTGGGAATTGTAGCAGCTGTAGAAGAGAGAGACGTCTCTAAATTGAAGACAATCCCCCGTCACTTCAAGACCCATCACAACTGCGACGGTTCCCTATTAAAGGTAAGGGGAATTGATCGTGTATTGATTGGGGAGCGGGGTGGCGAGTGGAAGAAGATCTTAGCCCAAAAAGAGTCCAAATGGATTTTTACATTGGACATGGTGTCACCCAAAGGGCTGAATGAAAATTTGAGCTTTGCCCCTTTCCTCTGAGGTTCTATTGTATAGTTTCGGCTCTATAGGATAGTTTCGCCTTTATGTATTCATTTGATGCATTAATCCCACGTATGTTCCTCTGGTGCTATGTCCCATTACACCATGGGTCATACCATGGTGTATCATGTTTTTAACTTGTTTTTATATTTATATTTATGTTCTTGTTTTATAGGTATCTGTGTGTACTTATGCTATGCCCTTTTGGATCACTTTCTTGGTCAGTTTTGCTCTATATCCGGGATGAACGATGCCATACAGAAACATTGGACGTTGGTTCTCCTGCCTTTTTCCTGCTCTTGTGGGGTGTCCCTTTTTTTTTTTCACACATACAGGTTTCTATTAGTTTTCATTCTTCACTTAGCTACACACATACACATACACCTATTCTTCTCATTCACATATATTTTTCACTTTTCACATTTTTCACACTTTCTTTCACATTTTTCACACATTGCATTTTCATTACTTGTTCACCGTGTTTACACTTTTAATAACATACACATTTTTCATCACTCACTTTACATTGGTTTGCATTATATTCATTTCCACGTATTTCACTATCATTTTGACACTTTACTTTCATTTTGACATGTTGCAGATAATTTTTGGGTATTGCAGCAATTTTGTATCACTACATGCGTTGACATTCAGTAGGGATGGAGTGAGCTGGATTTGGCAGGTGACTTGGCTATATGAGTTTGGTGGAGGTGATAGGAGTATTGCAGCGCTGCCCTCTGTAAGCCGGCCGGCTATTCCGTCTGTTGCGTTCCACTGTGGAACACAACGGCGGTCACGTGATCGCGCGTGATCTCGCGTCTCGCGAGATTACGCGTGTTTCACTATGTAATGCCTCAGCACCCCCTACCAGGTGTGGGGAGCATATAACTGTGATTCCTGGCAGTGCTGAACTCTTGACCATCGGATGATAGATAGATTTTACTGTGGAGACTTAGTTTTGTGATGGGCAATTAATGTATGAGCCACTTCCGGTTTCACAGGAAGTGACATCATGCGTTCCACTCTGGAATGCATACACACAGGTGTATGATATGTGAACAAACTATGGGGGATATATATAGGACTGAATTCCATCAAACATCACACTCCCTGAGGAAGCAACTGTGCGAAACGTACGTTGGGGTGACAAGACACGGACCCACTGGTTGGTAGACATTATTCTGTTTATCCATTTTTATGGTCTTGTGTTCATCTGGATCTGTTGTACTGTGTCAGTGCCGGGATCCATGTGGTTATATCACATTGCTTGTATGTTCTTGCACTATGCACTTTACTGTTTTATAACAATGTGGCACAATACCGGGTTATGGCTTTAATACCAGTGTTTCTGCTTTATTTATGCTATTCCCGCTGTTGAATATTTTTTTATATTTTTATGTGTATTAGTGTAAATTGTTTACAATAAAGATCATGTTATTGCTTTAGCTATAAGTGGTGTTGAGACTTTCTTGTAGTATTGTAGGTTCTGATATTTTTAAACAACTTTTGATGATGTTTTTCATTTTCCATGTATTCTATATATATAAAGATAAAATCCTGCAATTTTTGCACTGGCCACTATGTCCAATAATTAGCGCCAGTTCTTGGTTTGTACAGATCACTTTACTGCACTTTACTGCAGTTGACTCATAATGTATGTAATGATATCACTTCTATATAGATATAACAGGATCCACCATTCACAGTAGATGATTGTCAGAGTTTATCTAATTTTAACTTGTACAATGACCTCTGCACAGATCACAGAGCATGGCTAGAAAACTTTCTTAAAGGGGTATTCTCATCTTGGACAATGGGGGCATATCGCTAGGATATGCCCCCATTTTCCTATAGGTGCGGGTCCCGCTGCTGGGACCCGCACCTATAACGAGAACGGGGCCCCCAAAGTGAAGAAGTGCGCACCACGCAAATGAAATGAATGGGAGCGGTGGCCGTGCATGCGCAGTGCGCTCCCATTCATTTCTATGGAGCCGACGGAGATAGCCGAGCCAGCGCTCGGCTATTTGCGGCGGCCCCATAGAAGTGAATGGAGAGCGGGCCGCGCTTGCGCGGTGCGCACTTCTTCACTTCGGGGGCCCCGTTCTCGATATAGGTGCGGGTCCCAGCGGCGGGACCGCACCTATAGGACAATGGGGGCATATCCTAGCGATATGCCCCCATTGTCCAAGATGAGAATACCCCTTTAAGTCAATAGGGTCCCCTCCTGACCATTGTGTATTTGGCCCTTCTTAATCCTTTCTAAATGCTGTCAAGAATATCTTGGGCAATATGGCATCCCCCATAATCATGTTCCAGAACTAGAAGAAATAAATCTGCAATCAGAAAATAAAAAATAGATTAGACAAAAAGGAGATGTGCTGCTATCTGATTTTAACTGGCAGATAAAATTTTTGGTGACACAGTTCTTTTATACAGTATTTTACTATGATATGGTATATTGTCTTAAAGATGAAAAGTACTGTACATAGCCAGGAAAAACGTGCAGTGTTTACCATGTCTAAATACAATGATCTGTGCCCTTTTCTTACATTTTCAGTGGTGTCAGTGGTGTCTGGTCGAAACTAAATTTATTTCACTTTACTTGCTGTGTTTCTGCTTGTAAAAAGCTGAGGAAGACAGTCTACACTGCACTAAAGAGGTAGTACAATCCCAATGGTGAGAAATTCATCAGCTAAATCTGACAGAGCAATATGATCAGAAGGTCATCATAAGTTAAAAGCAAAACAAGATCCAATGAGATAATGTTTCATGAATACATCAGAAGTGTCAAGTGGTGTTTATCCCAGAAATAACACTTTGTTGTGGTGGGATAACCATAAATACAGCTTATCATGGCTAAAGCCAAGGTCATCTTTATCTTTCATTAAGGTCTTGAGTTATAAAGGAAATCCAATCTCACTAATGACCCTTCTGAAAAGGTCACATTCACACAAAGGCAGACTAAAGCTACCATGGGTTGCATGCAAAACTTTGTCCCCTCCTCTCCCATTCTAAGAGCCCTATTAGACTGATTTTCAGGCAAGACGAACGATGCCCATTTGTATAGGTACATGCAAATTGAAGGTAGATGCAAAGTGAATGTGGGAGGAACAATTGCTACGATATGCGTTCCTCCATCATTCAATTCTGTTGATTATCAGCAGCATGTCCCTATTTACGCAGGGAGATGTCATGTCTAGTCATACATTTTTCATCCTTCTATAAGATGCAAATTAGTCAACAATGAACCGGGAATAAGCATTCCCATGAACACCTGCTCCCAATAATTGGTCTAAAAAAGCTTGCATAGATACAGTTTACTATATAGATATGGTGCCAGAACCAAATTTACTGCATAGCTACGATAACTGAACTAAGTTTACTAAATGGATATAGTACCAAAACCAACTTTACTACCTAGATATGGTAATGGAGCCAAGTGTCATATCAACAACATGTGTTGCACTGACAAAAACTGTGAATGGTACACTAAAGCTTTATAGTAAGACCTCTTGCACACTATAGTTTGCTACTTTTGGAATCCATTTTCACGTAAAAATATCAGATTTAAAGTATGCTATTGCAATAATAATTCCATCCCAATATAATCAGATAATATTGTCCTACATTGATGCAAGGACGGGGTGGCCAGAGCAGTGAGCCCCTGAGGAGTCGGTGCAGAGAATGGGAGTGTAGTGGCCCTGATGAAGTGTTGAGTATAGTGTACTCCCTCAGGCCATTGTTCCCTGGGGTTCAGTGCAGTGAAAAGGTGAAGGAATCAGGTAGACACTGGAGAATATCAAACATCTTTCTTTACTGAGTGCAAAAGATAACTTACAGTACATCTAGCAATAGTTGGTACAAGGTGTAGTTTCTGTCACCAGATGAGGTATGGTAGCTGGTTAGATGGCAATTAATGGCACTCAGAAGTATGCTAGCTGACAAAGTCATTCTCAGTTTGCCTGAATTGGACTTTAGTGATGATTTTTTTAACAAATTCTTCCTCATCTTGCAGCAGAATCTGTAAAGCTGCGGTAGCTATTTACTCTGCTGTCTGGAACACCATAGTTTGATGTGTATCTGCAGCCCTTGGACATTCCTGTCTCCTTTTAGTGGTGTTCTTAGCAGACAAGACAATTTCTGGCCCTTTGGAGTAAGTTGGTGTAGATGAATGTGCTTCCTTACTCCTCATTTAGCCTAGCTAGCTCTCTCTATCTCCTCCTACGCCCTCTCCTGGCAGGAAGTCAGACCAGCCCACTCCTACCAAGAGGGGGCTAGTTAGTCCCATTTTTAATTGCCAACCATTACCCCATCTCCTTGTGTACAATGTCAGGAAACATTATTTTACTGAAAGAGTTATTCAAGCTTGAAACAAACTTCCAGCAGATGTGATTGGGAAATCTACAGTAAGTGAAGTTAAACATGCCTGGGATAAACACATGTCTATCCTAAGATAAAAAGAATTAATATAAGGTGTAGAACCGTCAGCTCTTACGACCAGTGTTGAAGAAAGGCAGGGACACAATAAAGTCACTTCAAGATGGTTTATTGATACTTAGTTCCAGCCAACTTAAGGCCCTTTTACACGGGCCGATGTCTCTCTCTGCCCGAGCGCCGATCAGCGATATCGGCGCTCGGGCAGGGAGCCTTTACACGGCCCGATGAATCGAGCGCCGGGCCGCACGAGTGATCGCTGTATCGCTCGTGCGGCCCGGAAGCTCCATACTGTCAGGCGCACATCGCCTGTTTACACAGGCCGATGTGCGCCCGACAGATTGGATCTTTTGTAGAAACCAAAAGATCCAATCAGCCGACGAACGAGCGTTTTGCTCGTTCGTCGGCTGATTAGGGCCACTTTTACACGGGCCGATTATCGGCACTAGCGTTCATAGGAACGATTTTTCGGCCGATAATCGGCCCGTGTAAAAGGACCTTTACAGTTCAGTACAGCGGATCACAGCGGGGTCAGGTAGTCAGTCCATAACACACGAATAGGGTGATACAGGCTCGGGTCTCACTTAGAACCGTCCTCAGGCCAGTGTTGCTTCACACATGCCTTGCGCTCTGTGATCTGTAAGCCTCTCACTCATACAGACACACCCTGCTTCATGCGTCTGACTTTTTAAAATCACAATCGTGGACATGGGCCACCTGTGAAACCTGGAGTAGATCATGGGTAATAAGCACCCTACCAGCTCTTTGCTTATTCCTAATAAAAAGCCAGGCCCGGATTAGTTGATACCAGCTATACAGGTACCAACAGCGTCCACTATCTATCCTAGTGGACACACTAGATACTGACTTTCACTCCACCAAGGCCGGGCACCTTGATGGCATGTCTCAGGTGAACCACAGCAAATCATGATATGCATCTCCTCTAATAGGTTTCCTGTACCATTCTAGGAGAACATACCTTCCTTCATATATGAGGCCTATCACTGCCTCACAAAGTGCAGACTAGATGAACCAGGTGGTCTTTTTCTTCCATCAATCTTCTGTATGTTTCTATTACAAAACATTTGCAGATACCTCTAGGTCTGGGAAACTGCATCAGCTCTATGAAGAGTCCTGGTTGTTCCAAACTTCTTCACCTTAAGAGATTACGATGGGAACTTACAGTGCAGTAGATTTTTCATATGTACCCTTCTCCAGATCTGTGCCCTCCACACAAACCTGTCTCTGAGCATTACAGGCTGTCTTTTCCTCTTAATGGAATGGTTTTTGCTCTGATATGCATTGTCAGCTGTGAGACCTTGAAATGCATGTAAGATCAACTGAATTTACCATAGGTGAACTCCAATCAAGGTGTGGAAACATCTAAAACAGGATCAAGAGAAATACATTTTCAAGTGTCATAGCAGAGGGTCTGAATATGTCTATGAAAAATTTGAGGTCTTCCTTTTTAATAAATTTGCAAAAATTTCTAGAATTCTGTTTTCACTTACTCATTGTGGTTTGTTAAGTGCAGATTGATGGGAAAAAATATATATTTTTTTATTTTAGCACAGGCCCACAACATAAAAAATGAAAGGGTCTGAAGACTTTCTGAATGCATTGTATGCATCCATGGTAGACACAACAGACAAAGTGAAAGTAATAGCAGAGGTTGGTGAGTGCTGCCAGCCCCAGACTGGCCACTTCTCATGACTATTATTCAGTGTTTTAAGATGTTGGGCGGTATGGACAGCCATGGGCATCTTAGAGATTCAAACACTGGTTGACTGCCCAAACTGCCTATATTATAATCCACTAGAGATTTTCACATTTTGAAAAATTTGATTCGGCACCTTCACTGAAGTTATTCAAGAAATTCGATTAATTAAAAATTCATTTGTCATAAATCGCTATAAATCAGGTATACCCAGGCCACTCTGTCTTAGGGTAAGGCAACACGTAATTGCTGTGTTGCGGGTGCCATGTTGCGGTGAAGAACCCCGGGGCCAATTAGCCTGCAGCGGCATTTAATAATGAAGACCGCACTATATAGTCCTTCTTCATTGTTAATGGCCCAGCACCAGCTGTGGCTGGTATGGGGTTTGGCTGTTTAGGTTGGGGGGACAATATGCATATTATTGCTGTTCTGGCCTCCCATCTCCTGCAGGTTATTTGACAGTAAGCACAGAATATTAATTAGCTCTGGCATACTCACTTCTCCAACCCCAATGCTTTCCTGCCCTATAGGTGGGCGCTTCTTCTGCAATCTTCTTTTCTTCCTTTTCCATATCATCTAATGTTAATGAGAATATGTCATCAGGAACATCCAACTACTCCTCTCTTTGCATCTTGCTGACTTTTCTAGGACATGGAGACTTTGAAGGATGATTTAGAAGAAGTAAAGCTAGCAAAAGATAAGGATGGTCATCATTAAAGGGGTTTTTCGAGTTATATATATTAATGACCTATCCTCAAGTCTATGGAAGCGATTCTTCCCGTAGAAATGAATGGGGTGGTTAGGTGTAATTACACCTACTCACCACTACCCCTGTTATGGCCAGCATGTAAACAGTGAAGAGGAGGCAGCGCTGGTACGGCGCGCACCTCCTCTTCAAACAGCTGATCGGCGGGGGTGCCAGGTGTCAGACCTCCGCCGATCTGATATTGATGACCTATCCTGAGGATAGGTTATCAATATATATAACTCGGAAAACCCCTTTAAGACCTGGCCCTCCTAAGGGGTGCAGACTGGATGGTATTGGTTAGCATGCTGGAATTGGAGTAATCAAGGTGTCCATCTTATTGATATTGAATTACATATCTTAGCTTACGGCTGATGTAGGAATAAGTAAATGTAGGAATAAATAAGTAAAACTGATGCAGCATGAGTCTCCCTGCACTCTCCCTGCATTCCCATTCTCCAATATTCTTCTATTAATTATTTTCAACAACACTGTTCTTAGCGCATGGGCACTTTCCACATCCCTCCCTGTGCTCAGCTCACAGGACAGTGGCGGAGATTGCGTAGGATGAGGGGTTTATAGGGCTCTGCCTACTTGTGACATCACAGGGGATGGCTGTCTGTGGATTATGGGTGATCTTGTGTTCCCAAGCTTCTTACTTTCACTTAGTAACACTTGCAGCCGCCATTGTAGAAAAATCTGATTAGTTACCATGAAGCACTCAACACTATAATCCACCACTGCATCCACATATAGTACTAGAGATGAGCGAATAGAAGGTGACGAAGCGATGACATGCAGACATGCAGCCAATTAGCAGCCAGCAAGGTCCTATGATGTCACAGCCCTATAAATAGCTCTGCAGTGCTGGAATTCACCTTTTGCTATTGATTTTAGACCAGAGACAGACGTCAGGAGAGATAGGGCAAGTGAAAGAAAAACTAAAGAAAAGAAATGAGGAGATCAGGGATAGATAACCTGAATTGCAGGGATAGGAGAGGGACGATTTCTAGACAGAATCCATAGGGGATTATCAGGCAGTGAAATTGCTATTCTGGTACACTGAGCAGCAGTGAGTGGGCATAGGGGTTAGCCTGTTATACAGCACTGCACTCTGTTCTAAAGGCTGTTTTGGGGTGCTTTATTCAAAGAAGCACCACTAGTGTCGCTTTTTGCAGTGCAGTAAGAGGGTCAGAGCCTTGTTTGGGGTACATTAAAAAAAAATTTAAATTAAAAAATTAAAAAAAAATTAAAAATAATAATAAAAAAACATTAAAAAAAAATATCTTTTGGGTTGTGTTTGGGGAAAAACATATATAATCCGTGATTGGCAACTTGTAAAAGTGAAAGAAATAGTTGCAGCATTATTCGCCATACAAATAGACAAGCGCCATATAGTGCTAAATTCTTCAGTGTAGTTGAATTGCCAAAAAAACTGTGAATCCGTGTTTGTGGGTTTGTTCATTTTAAATAACTATTTGCGAAGTTATTCGCCATCCAAACAGAAAAGCGTAATATTGTGCTAACGTAGTCAGTGAAGTTGACTTGCCAAAAAAACTGTGAATCCGTGTTTGTTGATTTTAAATAACTATTTGCGGCCTTATTCGCCGTCCAAACATAAAAGAGTGATATTGTGCTAGCGTAGTCAGTGAAGTAGAATTGCCCAAAAAAACAGTGAATCCGTGTTTGTGGGTTTGTTCATTTTAAATAACTATTTGCGGCGTTATTCGCCATCCAAACAGAACAGTGTGATATTGTGCTAACGTAGTCAGTGAAGTTGACTTGCCAAAAAAACTGTGAATCCGTGTTTGTGGTGTTGTTAGTTTTAAATAACTATTTGCAGCGTTTTTCGCCATCCAAACAGAAAAGTGTGATATTGTGCTAACATGGTCAGTGAAGTTGACTTGCCAAAAAACTGTGAATCCGTGTTTGTAGGGTTGTTAGTTTTAAATAACTATTTGCAGCTTTATTCGGCATCCAAACAGAAAAGCGTGATATTGTGCTAACGTAGTCAGTAAAGTTGACTTGCCAAAAAAACTGTGAATCCGTGTTTGTGGTGTTGTTAGTTTTAAATAACTATTTGCAGTGTTTTTCGCCATCCAAACAGAAAAGTGTGATATTGTGCTAACGTAGTCAGTGAAGTTGACTTGCCAAAAAAACTGTGAATCCGTGTTCGTGGGTTTGTTTATTTTAAATAACTATTTGCTGCGTTATTCGCAATCCAAACAAAAAAGCGTGATATTGTGCTAACGTAGTCAGTAAAGTTGACTTGCCAAAAAAACTGAATCCGGGTTTGTGGGTTTGTTCATTTTAAATAACTATTTGCTGTGTTATTCGCCATCCAAACAGAAAAGAGTGATATTATGCTAACGTAGTCAGTGAAGTTGACTTGCCAAAACACTGTGAATCCGTGTTTATGGGGTTGTTAGTTTTAAATAACTATTTGCGGCGTTATTCACCATCCAAACAGAAAAGCGTGATATTGTGCTAACGTAGTCAGTGAAGTTGACTTGCCAAAAAAACTGTAAATCTGTATTTGTGGGTTTGTTCATTTTAAATAACTATTTGCGGCGTTATTCGCCATCCAAACAGAAAAGCATGATATTGTGCTAACGTGGTCAGTGAAGTTGACTTGCCAAAAAAACAGTGAATCCGTGTTTGTGGGGTTGTTAGTTTTAAATAACTATTTGCGGCGTTATTCGTCATCCAAACAGAAAAGCGTAATATTGTGCTAACGTAGTCAGTGAAGTTGACTTGCCAAAAAACTGTGAATCCGTGTTTGTGGGGTTGTTAGTTTTAAATAACTATTTGCGGCATTATTCGCCATCCAAACAGAAAAGCGTGATTTTGTGGTACCGTGGTCAGTGAAGTTGACTTGCCAAAAAACTGTGAATCCGTGTTTGTGGGGTTGTTAGTTTTAAATAACTATTTGCGGCTTTATTCGCCATCCAAACGGAAAAGCGTGATATTGTGCAAACGTAGTCAGTGAAGTTGACTGGCCAAAAAAACTGTGAATCCGTGTTTGTGGGTTTGTTCATTTTAAATAACTATTTGCAGTGTTATTCGCCATCCAAACAGAAAAGCGTGATATTGTGCTAACACAGTCAGTGAAGTTGACTTGCCAAAAAAACTGTGAATCCGTGTTTGTGGTGTTGTTAGTTTTAAATAACTATTTGCGGCGTTATTCGCCATCCAAACAGAAAAGCGTGATATTGTGCTAACGTAGTCAGTGAAGTTGACTTGCCAAAAAAACTGTGAATCCGTGTTTGTGGTGTTGTTAGTTTTAAATAATAACTATTTGCAGCGTCAGTTGCCATAGAAAAAGAAAATCGTCATGTAGTGTGTCGTGCTGTGCAGTAACCCATTGTACTGCAGTTCAGCAACCCATTGTTAACCCACTCTGTGGGTGACGGTATTTCTTAAAGAAATAGTTAAGCAGTTGTGCAAGGCAGTGAGCAAAGTATATTTTTTTAGGAGATTCTTAATTTCCCTTTATTTTAAATTTTTATTCAAACAGTATGTCAGACATAGGGGTGACAGGCCCTTCACAGGGGATGGGCAGTGGCACAAATGTTTCTGGAATAGGCACAGGTCTCAGCAGAGGAAGGGGGCATGGCATTAGGGGTCACTCTGTGAGGCCACAGCTACCGGTGTCATCTAGTAGTCGTGTGTTGACCACCAACCCAGATGTTCTTGAATGGTTGACTCGGTCATCCACTTCCTCCCAGATGACATCTGAAACCCCCAGCCAAGAGTCTGTGGGTTTGTCAGACACAACCTTTAGTTGCCATGGGCCTGGAGCGGCTCCAGTGCCCTCACCTATCCTCAACCTGCCTCTGTCCTTTTCGGTTCCCTCAGCCAGAGAAGTACTATATGCTATGGGCTCTGCGCCACTATACAGCGAGGACGAACTACTTGAGGACAGTCAGCAGCTACTTGGAAGCCAAGAGGTGGGGCAGAAATCCGATCCTTCCAGTAGGCGGTCAAGGCTCTGCCAGACAGCGGAGGTACTACTCCGTCAGTGCGGAGTGTTGGTGGTAAAATTGCCTACTCGGCGGTGTGGAATTTTTTTGTTAAGATGGCTATATGTAGAATCTGTGGTCAGAAAGTGAAGCGTGGCCAGGGTGCTAATGTTGGCACCACGGCCCTGCGCCAACATATGCAGCGTCACCACAAAGTGGCTTGGGAGAACCGTGGCTCAGATGTGGCGGTCCAGTCGGCAGCAGCAACAGCAGCGTCACCCAGTGGCACGCATCCCATTTCAGGCAGTCAAGGCTCCAGCACCTCTGCCGAAGGGAGCTGTCTCTCATCATCTACCGCTCCACATGCTCCTGCTCCTCCTCCTCTTATTCATCGCCACTCATTACGGCAGCAGTCGTTCACCGAGGCGATTGCAAAGAGACAGCAGTACGCGTCCAGCCATACTACAGCGCAGAAGCTGACCGTGCTCCTGTCCAAGTTGCTTGTGCTGCAGTCCCTCCCTTTTCAACTGGTGGACTCTGCACCGTTCAGAGAACTGATGGCTTGTGGCGAGCCGAGGTGGAGAGTCCCAAGCCTTCATTTCTTTGCTAAAAAGTCAGTCCCAGCCCTGCACAAATATGTAGAAGAGAAGGTGGCCCAGTCCTTGAGCCTGTCGGTATCTGCCAAAGTGCACAGCAGCGCCGACGTGTGGAGTTGTAACTACGGTCAAGGCCAGTACATGTCCTTTACGGCCCACTGGGTCAATGTGCTTCCTGCCCAGCCACACAAGCAACTTGAACAGGTGACGCCACTTTCTCCTCCTCGTTTTCAAACTGCTGATCCTGCGCTAATGTCTTGCTCCTTCTCCACCACTGCAGCCTTCACTGCAGGGCCAAGTCATAGTGCTCCTCTAGCATACCACATGTGCAGGGCATGGCGGTGTCACGCAGTTCTACGCCTGGTTTGCATGGGCGATCGAAGTCACACAGGGGAGGAACTGCTCTGCGTCATGAAAGAAGAAATCGATTGCTGGCTTTCTCCACGACAACTAAAAATCAGAACCATGGTGACAGGTAACGGAAAGAATATGGTGTCTGCGCTGCACCAAGGAGGGCTGAGCCATGCGCCCTGCATGGTGCACGCATTTAATCTGGTTGTCAAACGGTTCCTCAAGTCTTATACCCAACTGCAAAACATTCTAAAAATGGCCAGGAAACTTGAGTTCGGTGGGGGCAGAACTGGAGGAGGAGGAGGACATTGGAGCACAAGCATTTAGTGGTTTTTCTACCCAGGTGACAGAAGAGGAGGAGCAGGAGCAGCCAGAGGAGGTAGAGGCAGATGACCCAGAGACACCATGGCAATATACAGTGGAGTTGGAGGCAGGGAGTCCCTCCGAGTCACTTGCGCAAATGGCCCGATGCATGCTCACTTGCTTACGTAGTAACAGCCGAATATTCACCATACGGCACAGGGATGACTTCTGGCTCTCCACCCTCTTGGACCCTCGCTACCGGTCTAAAATGGGGGCCTTTTTTTCACCTGCTGAGAGGGAGGACAAACTGAAGTACTATAGAGACATCCTATGTAGTCAGTTGGCTGCTGCCTATCTGCGTCCTAGTCCATCCTCTCGCAGGTCTGACCGGGGGGTCCCTCAGCGCTCACGTACCCCTGCCACGGCTGCTGTGGGGGGTCGAGGGTTAGGAGCAGTAGCAGCTCCATCAGCAGCAACTTGAGTCTAGAGTTGCTAATGAGCAGCTTTCTTCACCTGCCAAGTGCGGAAAGTACTCACCAGCAGCAGCAGGTAGACCAGGAGCAGACCCTGAACCAGCAGGTGGTGGCCTACTTGGACAGCACCCTGCCACCCCACATTGAAGATCCTCTGGCCTACTGGGCAGCCAAACTGGATTTGTGGCCGCAACTGGCCAAGTTTGCACTGGAGAAGCTGTCCTGCCCGGCTAGTAGTGTGGCATCAGAGCGGGTGTTCAGTGCGGCGGGGGCCATAGTTACCCCAAGGAGAACTTGCCTGTCCTTCCAAAACGTGGAAAGACTCACCTTTGTCAAGATGAATCAGGCGTGGATCAGCCAGGATTTCCACCCACCAACGAATGATGCATCAGATTAGATCAGCCATGATGCGTCACCCAATCTTTGACAAATGAGACTGTATTCTTCAGGCTACCTGCCTCAGCCACTCTTATGATGCTGCCACCCGCCTTATGCCACACATCTACCAGCTGCTCCTTCTACCATGCAGCGTCTTTACTAGTGACTGGTATTGCCACCCACCTCTCCACTCTGTCACTGACCCAATATGTAGCCTTCTGATGCTGCTGCCACCTCAACAATCAGGTCTCCTCATGCTGCTACTGCTGTCACCTCCAGGCTATGTCACCATGCCACTCTGTTGCCTGATAATGCTGCTGCCGCCTCCACACGCTGTGTCCTAGCTGCCGATACGTCCAAATTATGTAATTGTGCCACTCTGTGGCCTACTCATGCTGCTGCCGCCGCCTCCACACACTGTGTCCTATCTGCCGCTACCTCCAAATTATGTAATTGTGCCACTCTGTGGCCTACTCATGCTGCTGCCGCCGCCTCCACACGCTGTGTCCTATCTGCCGCTACCTCCAAATTATGTAATTGTGCCACTCTGTGGCCTACTCATGCTGCTGCCTCCTCCACATGCTGTGTCCTAGCTGCCGCTACCTCCAAATTATGTAATTGTGCCACTCTACGGTATGCTGCTGCTGCTGCCGCCGCCTCCACACACTGTGTCTTAGCTGCCGCTACCTCTTAATTATGTAATTGTGCCACTCTACGGTATGTTGCATTTAAATTTTTATGACTGCTGCTGCCTCTCCCAGGGTATGTCACTGTGCCATTCTGTCTCATTAAAATTAGTACGACTCCTGCTGCCTCTCCCGCTTTGTGGCCTTGAAATGTATTCGACGGCTGCCTCTTGCTGCTGCTGTTACGGTGCCACTCGGTGGCCTAGCAAATGTATTCGACTGCTGCTGCCTCTTGCAGCAGTCGAAATGTATGTGGAATCAGTGAATTGGTGTAAAAGGCGTGCGCTTTTGGCACTCTAGTAGGATCTTGGGCCTCTGCACGATTCTTTATAGCTGGCGCTAACATTGACCTATCAGGCTGAGTTCAGACTTGAGTTGTTTGGTGAGTTTTGGCCCCTTAACTGCCCAAATACATAAAAGTGTGCAGCGATTCTAAGAGCGAAGCCTGTTATGTGCGTGTCACACTGGCTCACAGTATTCTTTCACTACCATAGTAGACCCCCTATTAGTGTTGAGCGAGCATGCTTGGCCGAACTCACTGTTCGGCCGAGCATGCCTACGCTCGGCTCCGCTCGGTGTTCGGCCGCACACTGAGTGTACTCGAGCGCAATGCTGGCATTCACTGTAATGTTGATTTGTACGCTAATGCTACGCATTGTATGTTAATGCGTACGTATGTTAATGCGTACGCATTTGGACGCTAATGCGTACGCATTGTGCGCCAATGCATACAAATTCTGTTAATTAGCATACTTTTATGGGCAAAAGGAGTAAAAGAGGAGAAGTTGCGATTCTGACCTTTTCCTATTAACCAGACACCCTCCCCTCTTCCGAGTGGGGGGTGCCTGGTTTAGTCCCATTGACTAACATTATGCTCGAGTGCTCGGCCAGAGCACCCGAGCATACGAGCACAGAAGTGCTCGCTCAACACTACTTCCTATGCGTTTTACTGCAAGGCACAGTGTTCTATACCACTATCCAGGCTCTCTGCAGCCCGGAAGTAGCCGTTTTTTAACTCGATTCACAACGAATTTATTCGGATCGAAGCAAATCTTTTAGGAAAATTCGACGAACCAGCCTAATCGAATTTTTGAAAAATTCGCTCATCTCTATATAGTACAACTAAAACCCCTCTTGGAGCCTTCGATAAATTAAAAATGTACTCCCTCACAGAGATGTGACTGAGGCTCCTAGATCATGCAAAATCTGTAACACAATGCCCTTACTACTGTGTTGTACCATATATAATACCAGAGTGTTTAGGCATCAGGGTCTGACTATGACTGCTACCTCATAGCAGTACTACCTGTGGACAGGTCTGGTGCTGTTTTTGAAAGAAAACGGCCAGGTTTTATAATCTTGTACAGCCCTTTTAAAATTATTTAAACAGTTGGACATGGATTTCTATTAGCTGACAAATGCAATAAATTAATTGGTATCATAGCAAAACCCTTGCTCACTTATAATTATTAAGTTGATTTTTATATGACAGAACTGCTAATTATAGGATATTTCCAGGGATAAATATTCAAGCATCTGGTGACAAGCACTTACAGCAATTAATGAAATGATTATACATTGTGACCCACTGATGATTAGGTGATAGTACAAGTGGTGTAGTCAATGGTATTTCTCTGTAGTTCATTTTACCTATTAATTTGGTTGAGTTTAGTGAATGAATATATTTACTAACGTTCTCACTTCAAGTTCTGAAAATGTACTCAGTCAATGCACAGTGTTGAAGGCAGAAATGAGTATAATGTGCAATTCATGGTGGTTGAGACTAATGAAGTCTTTATCATTTTGCAAATTTAATACATTTTTGAACCTTGCCATTTAGAATAAAAAAAATTGTTTTATACATGGAAATTAATCACCTAAGTCATTAGAAATCATAACTTATTGATCCTGATGAATGTTGCCTAGACAGCAGATTGCCTCTAAACTGATTGCACATATCAAGTAATTTGATTTAAAAAAAATAGAATGCAATGGTTTAGATATTATTGGTCCAATTTTTGCTGTCTATTTGTATTTTGTATAATCTTTGTTTAAAAGAAAATAAGATTTTTACAAAATCATTCCATCAGTAATAATTACAATGATTAGGAACACTCGCACAGTCTTTTAAAACCATATGACACACATACTGGGACACTACACCAGGGTCATTACCACTCGCACTCCTAAATATCGGGTGGGGACAGATTTGGGACAGTGGCTCTTTAAGAGCCAGAGCGAGAGAGCATGCGTGCCCTAAGGAAGCAGGAATTAGCAGAAAGGAAAAACATGGGACCACAGCAGACACATGCCTTCGTTGGGCACTACTAACCACCTCCTGGACAATGCTACAAGCAAGGTGAGCAGAGAGAAACCAACAACTATAGACCACCAGCATTACAAGAGAGGCTATAAGGGACAAGAAAAAAACAACACAGAAGACAAAATAAGGCTATTTCCAGCCATAAAAAGGTAACACAGTTAACAAAATTAATGAACAAACATTACAGATTCAGTTACTACTTTTTCAACACAATACTTATTTAGAGACTAAGAATAGCATTAAAAAAGATTTCCTTATCTTAAACCAAGATCCTACCCTTAACAGCCTTTTAACCATTGGTTACCATTTTATAACTAAAAAGGTGCCACTGGCTATGTATCAAAGGCCTGTTCAGATGTAGCAGCAAACACTGCAAAACATGCCCATAAATTCTGAAAATTAAAAAAGGTTATTGCTAGAGATGAGCGAGTAGTGAAATATTCGAAAGTTCGAAATTCGATTCGAATAGACCGCGATATTCGACTATTCGACCGAATATCGAATCCCATTAAAGTCTATGGGAAAAAAATGCTCGCCACTTGGAAATCTCAATTCGACCACTTGGAGGTCACCAAGTCCACCCTGAAACCTCAGAAAAGGATGCCAACACTGCTGGAATGCAACTGGGACAGCAGGGGAAGCATGTCTGGGTGCATATAACGGGCCCAAGTCGCACTATTACGCCACTATCACAGCCTCTCAACAATACACTCCAAAGACAATATAACCTCTCTGTAAAGTGAGACCATACAAGGAAACCTTCTTTCCTCTACATTGCCATGGACCCCAAGCCAAACTAGACAAAAAAGAAGATAAAATTCTGCACCCCTTAAAATCACGTTGCCTATGACAACCACAGATGGCATAGGCAAGGGGGAAAGCAATCAAGCCATCACTATTTTTCCCTCTGTGCCATCCCTGCCTTGCCCAGGCACATGTCCCAAAACATCATCCACGCCCGAGTAACACGGTTACTGCAAAAGGCCATTTGACCACCAACACTTTGGTTTGAGGCCGGGGATGCTACATCTCCCTGACAGCACACTGGGTGAATGTTGTGGAGGCGGGGACGGGCAAACCTGCTACCCCCACCCAAGTTTTGGGCCTTGGTTCTGTCTGGATTTCCGCAACCCTTACAGACAGCTCGGCAAACCCCTCCTTCTCCTTCTAGATTTGTTAAATCTGTCCACCACCCAGTCAAGTCCACAAAGTCCAGTCTCGTCGATAGCCTGCAGAAACTGCAGGGACCTCACTCTGACCCTCCTTCCTCCCACCCTGCCCAATGTTATCAACCCAGTGTTCCCACCCATGCAAGAATCGCAAGAGCTATCTGAGGATTTTGTTTGTTCTGATGCCCAAACACTGGAGCAAGCTCCATCTCTAGCTGATGGTGGTGTGGAACGGGCACTAAAGTGTAAAATGATTAGGGACGATGATGAGACACAGTTGCCAGCAAGAGAACCTGTTGGAGCAAAGTGAGGCAGTGTAAGAGGAGGTGGTTGAGTATGACGAAGTCAGTGACCCGACCTGGCCCAGTGTCATGTCTAGCAGGTAAAGCAGTGGGGATGTTGAGGGATGCGTAGGACCGCAAAAGGCAGGAAGAGGCCGTGGGCTGGCCAGAGGCTCATGGAGAAGGCAGGCTAGAGCCCGCAGGGCCGCATCTCTTCCCTATAACAGGCCCCCACACAAAGCTCTCCCATCGAGGGCTCTTAGGTCCTTGTTGTGAAAATATTTTAATGAGTGCGCAAAGTTAGCTTGAGGTGAGCCCTCGAAAAAATTATATGGAGGCCCAAGAGGTGAGCCCTCGAAAAAATTAAGTGGAGGCCAAAGAGGTGAGACCTCTTAAAAATTGTATTAAGGCCCAAGAGGTGAGCCATAATAAAAATTGTTTGTAGGCCCAAGAGGTGAGACCTCTTAAAAATTGTTTGTAGGCCCAAGAGGTGAGCCATGATAAAAATTGCTTGTAGGCCCAAGAGGTGAGCCATGATAAAAATTGCTTGTAGGCCCAAGAGGTGAGCCATGATAAAAATTGCTTGTAGGCCCAAGAGGTGAGCCATGATAAAAATTGCTTGTAGGCCCAAGAGGTGAGCCATAAATATTTTTTTTTTTTTTTTTACGGAGCAATTCTACGGCGGTTAAGGAGGAGGAGGAGGAGGTGGAGAATACTGTGAGCCAGTGTGACACGCACATAACAGGCTTCGCTCTTAGAATCGCTGCACACTTTTATGTATTTGGGCATGAAATGGCACTTCATAAAGATGGCACTTCACTTTTGGCTGCTTTCCACTGTTGGAGAAGCAAAGTCCGGGTCAATCCACTTGCTGTTCATTTTGATTAGCGTCAGCCTGTCGGCGCTGTC
>ONZH01012384.1:0-75062 GCA_900303285.1 Rhinella marina | reverse complement strand
GTGGCCTATTAAATGTCTAGATATTGTATATTTCAAGGTACACAGCCGTGTAGTAACTGAACAGACGGTGGGTATTTACACCAGGTATGTGAAATATTTAGCAAGAAAACGCACAGTACAGTGGCCTATTAAATGGCCTAGATATTGTATATTTCAAGGTACACAGCCGTTTACTAACTTAACAGACGGTGGGTATTTACACCTGGTATACAAAAAGGGTATTGCAGGCACACAGAACCCAGAACACTAGAGCCAAATAAACTGTATTTAAAAAAATAAAATAAAATTCACAGCCGTATACTGCCAGATCAGATGGTGCATATACACACTAGTTATATAACAGGGTTTTTCAGCCAAAAAGAACGCTGAACAGTAGTGCCAAATATAGTTTGGTATGTAGCAGAGCACCTAATACACCACTAATGCCTCTCTCTGTCCCTACTCCAGCAGCTATCCCTGAATACGGCAGCCGTTCTCTGTAAAGTGTATCTTGTAGTAAAGCTATCACTGTAGTGCACTATAGTAGCCCTGATAAGGGCTTTTAATCACGCTCCTGCCTGTCCAACAGCTAAAACCTGTCTGTCCCTTCTCCAGCCTCTGTCCCTGACTAAGTTCACGCAGCATATGCGTACGAGCAGGAAGAGCTGAGTTTTTAATATTCGAGGTCACATGGTTTTTCCAGCCAATCCATGTAGACGCTGTTTTCGCGCTGCCAGCGTGCTCAGCGTGCCTGTCATACCCCCCCTGCATGTTGATTGGTGGAAAAAGAGCGCCAGGGAAGGTGGGAGGGGAAACGAATTCTAAGTGCGCCATCGCCGTTATACTCGATTGAAATCGAGTATGCCGAATAGCGTAGTATTCGATCGAATACCGGCTCGATCGAACACTACTCGCTCATCTCTAATGATAAGCAAAAGTTCCTTCACCAATAGTGGTGGCATTTCCGCATAGAACTTGGCGTTCTTATAAGTCCCACCCGCTCCCTTAGCGGCTTGATCTGCCCAATGCCATCCTCGCGGTTGGCGCCCGGCCAAGAGCCGTTACAGCAGACATCAACAGTAATGGAAGCTTCAGATGTTGAGAAGGATCAGACCCAGAAGCAAAATAGGGCATCCAATAGCAAAAAAGACAAACATGGACGTGGCACTACGTCCTGTGGTAGGGAACTACGTTTTTTTTTTTTTAAACCAGATAGTTTTTTATTGAAAAACTGACATGTTAGATCACATATTCAGCAATTTTGAGACATATCTAAATAAAAAGCACAGAAAACTGCAGCTTACAAACACCGCAGCACCATCAGTTACTTATTTTTCACATTTTCTCCCTTCCCCCCCCCCAACACCCCACCACCCAAACCCCATAACAACCTACCCCTCCACCCCACCCCTCCCCTAGTATTCCCATTCCGGTGCACAGCACACACTCACCTCCTCACAACCCAGTCAAAGTACTCAACCCGTAATCCTCAGAGTCCTAGAAGACAGTTCTGTATTATTTATCCAGGGCAACCATAATTTCTCGAACTTAGGGGCAACCCCTCGCTTTTGATATATCAACCTTTCATGGGTTATCATCACATTTACTTTACCAATAGACTCACTCCTTGATGGCGGGGATGGCTGAATCCAATGATATGCTATAAGTTTTCTAGCCACATACAGCAATCTCCCCACCGCTACCTTTTCATGCTCCGTCAAGGCCAGGCCCTCCATCAGTTCCAAAATATATTGGTTTCTTATAAACCCGGTGAATGATAAACAATTGGGATAGCTTGGCACCTTCACTTAAGGACAGTTTAGGAATGGCTTCCAAAATCAAAGACCATTCTCCTTCTGTAATAGCTCCCATTTCATCTGCCCATTTCCTCATTCTAGTGAGTGGGTGTTTTAGTAGATACTTCTCCACAAGTAATTGGTACACCAACGAAATCATACCCTTCTCCATCACTCCCTTGTAAACAAGTGTGATCAAGGTATCTTCCGAGCATTTTATAGGAGCACCTCTGGTCATAGTTTCAAACGCATGGCGCAACTGCAGGTATTGGTAGAAGCACCTATGAGGTAGTGTGAACTCGCTTTGCAAAAAACTAAATAACTTGAGCCTTTCACCATCCAATATATGCGAAGCCTGGTAATACCCCCGCGTCCCCAGTTATCTAAACCCGCCAATTTTTTAAATTCCGGGAGTTTGTCATTATTCCACAAAGGGGTGAAGATATTATAGGTAGAAATACCACTGAGCTGTTTCACCTTCTCCCATACCTTAAACATCAGTGTAATGAGAGCAGTTTTGCCACCACCCACGTACCCACTCCCTCCTTCTAACCAGGCCATCAGATCAGGCGCCTTCTGAGTATAACTAAGCATTTTAGCAGATACTGCCCACTTCCCCGGGTTATTTAAATCCTGCATATGCTGGCTTTGGGCTGCTAAGTAGTATAGCCATGGGTTAGGGAGTGCCACCCCCCCATCCATCTTACCATATTGCAGGGTCTCCGCCCTATCTCCCATGTTGTCAGAGGGCAGCTGCAGGCTCGCGAACACTCTCCTAAAGTTGATGGAAGTGGACTTGCCCGGCATAAAGCCGGTTTGATCTTCATGAATAATGGACAGTATCACCCTGGCCAGTCTATTAGCTAGCAATTTAGCCAAGATCTTAATGTCAGCTGTCAGTAGGGAGATGGGCCTGTAAGAATCAGCCAGCTGAGGGTTCTTACCAGGCTTGGGAATAACGACTATCAGCGCCTCTTGCATCGAAGGGGGCAGCCTACCCATCTCCAAGGAAGCATTAAAGACCTCTAGCAACTGAGGGGCTAGGATATCCCTGAAGCTTTTATATACCTCCGCCGGAAGTCCATCCAGACCAGGCGCCTTATCGTTTGCCAATCCCTGGATTGCCAGCTCCACCTCCTCTACAGTGAGTGGGGAACTCAACATGTCTCTCTGTTCCTCAGAGAAGCTGGGGAGGTGTGCTGCAGCGAGGAAATCAGCAGTTGCGTCAGCGTAAAAAACTACCCTGGAAGAACACAGGGAGGAGTAGAAGTCCGCCAAATGGGCCACTATATCCTCCTGAGCAGTAACAACTTCTCCTGACTCCTTCCTCAGAGATTCTATACAGTAGGAACCCAATTGTGCCTTCACTACCATACCCAGCATATGCCCCGCCCTGTCCCCGTCTTCAAAGTGCAGATGTTTATAGAACTGTCTCTTCCTACCGGCAACCTCAATTAAATGATTGTTCCAGTCCTCCTGGGCCTCTTTAAGACTAGTGCCATTAGATGAGGTTGGAGCCGCCACAAAGGCTTCTTCCGCCTCCCTCAAGGCCGCCATTAACTTCTTATTCTTATTTCTAGATACAGACTTAGTTTTATGGATAGCAGAAATATACAAGCCCCGTAGATAAGCCTTCATAGCCTCCCAAAGTGTATGTGTGGAGACAGTACCTGTATTAGTAGTGAAATACTCCTGCAAACGTTCCCCAATGCTGTCCCCATCTCATATAGACCGAATCCAAGTGGGATGCAATTTCCATATTTTGGGACCCCTAATCTGTCCCTCGCCCACCACCAACTGAACAAGCAAAGGCGCATGATCTGATAAGGATCTAGGAAGATACTCAGCATACTGAACCATAGACATACAGTGCGGATTAGCTAGTGCAAGATCAATACAACACAGGGAAGAATAGGTGGAAGAGCAACAGGAGTATTGACGTACCAGCCCATGTTTAATTCTCCACACATCCAGGAGACCTACTTCAGCTATCATCTTGCCAAATGAAAACAAACCCGACCCTTGACTCGTACTTGATTGACCGAGCCTGTCCAGAAGAATGTTAGGTACCACATTAAAGTCGCCAATAATCAAGCTCGGTATTGCTGGAAAGTGAGCAATAAAGGAGAGCACCTTAGTGACAGGCACACTGGAATACGGCAGAGGTACATATATATTTACCAGGATCATCCTCACCCCATTAATCGTGCATAATATACAGATGTACTGACCCTCAGAGTCGGTTTCAGATGTCACACAAGTAAACCTCAGACTTTTATGGACCAACAAACTGACCCCTCTAGAGTGACTAGTATGCACGGCATGAATATCATACCCCAGCCACCTCTTGCGGAACAGGTAAAGTTTGTCAGTGGTCATATGAGTCTCCTGTAAGCAATATACAGCAGGGCCCTGCCTCAACAGATATTGGAATATCGCAGTTCTCTTAGTTGGATCCGCCATCCCTCGCACATTCCAGCTAAATACCTTCACAGAGTTCGCAATAATAAAATAGTACCCAATATAAAAGAACAAAGAAGATATGCCCTTTATTCCCTACAGCAGTGTGTCCCAAACGCACTATACACTGGAATGAGAATCCCATCCCCACCCCCCTGCCCAAAATCCAAACACAGCAAAATAAAGGCACACAGGCATCACCCTCAGGCGAACAGTATGTACCCAACTCGTAGTGGAGCATGAAACCAACCTTCGCATGAACATTATTGTTAAACTCTCACAACGAGGTAGTACGGCACTAACATTACCTCACTCCTGCATGTATCAAGGTCTCCAGTAGAAGAGAAGCTGATACATCGGTATTCAAGGTGCTACATAACAAAGATATCTGCGAATATTGCAGTAAAAAGAAAAACTATTAAAGTAAGGATATAGGGAAATCATCCCGAGTCCACACGCTGACACAGTTGAGGCTCATGGTGGTCCAGCCATTGCAAGGCAGATGCAGGATCCTCAAAACAGTGTGTGCTCCCCAAAGCGACGATTCGTAGCCGGGCAGGAAATAGCATGGCGTACTGAACCTATAGGGCCCGAAGCCGTCTTTTGATGTCTAGGAACTTCGCCCTCTTCTTCTGCACTTCCGAGGAATAATCCGGGTAAATGGAAATTTTACTTCCATAAACTGTAAGATCAGGGTGGTCCCGGGCTTTCTGGAGAATAACGTCTCTGTCCCTATAGTGGAGTATTTTCGCCAAAATGGGTCTTGGGGGCCCCTGGCGGTAGTGGTCTCATGGGCACTCGGTGCGCCCTCTCAACCGCATACAGGACAGACAGACCACAATCTTTAAACTTTTGCGCTAGCCAGCGCTCAATATACTCAGTAGGGTTATTGCCCTCAATTTGCTCCGGAAATCCCACCAACCGTACATTGTTACGACGGGATCGGTTTTCTAAATCGTCCACTTTAAGGAAAAGCGCCTTTATATCTTGCTCTGCCTTCTTGGTGACGGTGGTCAGCGGCGTAATAACATCTTCCATATCATACACCCTCCTCTCAACCTCCTTGGTACGCTCCGCTACTTTATGTAAATCATGGCGGATTAAAGATAAATCAGATTTTAGGCTCCCCATTTGTGTAGTAAGTAGAGATGAGGAAGCATTACATGTAGATAGCGTGGCCATCACCTCAGCAAGCATGGGCTCATGGCCCTGGTTATCTTCTCCAACATGTCGTTTGGCGCGCTGCGGCCTAGGTGAGGCAGCGCACCGCGGCGGGGCAGCCTCCTCCGACGAGTCCCCCACTCACTCTCCCCACCTTCAGCTTGTGTCTCAACAGGGGACCCAGAAGGTAGGACCTCGGTCTTGCGACCAGCCTTTTCAAGCCAGCCAGTAATGTTCCGGCGGGCGGTCTCCATACCTCCGTCTTCACCGTCGCCATCTTGGATAGGAATGTCCCGCTCCGGCCTGGACACTGGCTTTCCTTTTTTCGGCATGGTAGGGCGCAAATATTGGCAAGAAGGCAAGAGAGGATGTTCAGGTCTCTTATTCTCTCCTTCACCAGCAAATTTAGAAGTCAAGGTGCAGCACCACAGGATCTTGAACAGGATCAAGTGCAGGAGCTCAGCACACAGCGTCCTACTCCATCGCTTGTCAGACCATGCCCCCGGAACTACCTTTTTTAGGGCAGGGCCTGATTTACCCCCTCAAAAATCACAACCCACAACAACAGGGGCAGTCACAGGAGAAGGGGCTATTTTTGTTACAGAAACCCAGGTTTGATTTGTTCAGTACCATTATGGATTTACAACTGTTTGCAGAGAAATTACAATGGCAATCTGGTGAGTGAAGAACTGGAGACCGGCAAACCTCTTTCCAATTTTTCTCGTTCCAGTTGCTCAGTGGAGATGGAAGCTATTTCCTCCCTGGAGCGGGTCACTAGTATAGCCATAAAATCCTAAGATAATGGAGGTAACACTGTCATTATGAATGTGGAACAATACAAATCTATGGGCAAATGTCTGTTGCAAGACAGACTTTGCTATGAGGTGTTACCAGGGGACCAGATTGAGACTTATAGGGGTTAACTGAAGGACATTTTGGAAAATGCTAAGACATCTAAACTTATTAGCCAAAATGATCATGTTTATCAATCAATAGTGGTAGGCACAGCAGTCAGAGACAGTGACACCATGGTACAATTCATACAGGGATTTGCCTGTTTTCTTTATTTTCATATATAAACAAAAATATAAGGCCTTTACATTCAGGCAAAAACACAAAAATAAATTCGGTGCTGCTCGGCTGAGCACTAACTAAACACAAGATCACTCTTTCTGTACGGGCGGCCTACTACCAGCCACACGACACAACACAGAGTAAACTTACAGTGTCCTTTTTGACGGTTCAACAATTTCGCAGTAATGGTGAAATTGTTCAACCAGTCCCCCCACCCACTTATGCTCATAGGGCAGACCTTTATAGACCAGAGAAAGAGCTTAGCTTCCATCACCTGTCTGAAAGCTATATAGGAAACCTGTTCTGGACAGGAAGGGAATGATGAGCCCCACTACCAACCTGCTCATCATTCCATAAAAATCCAGGCCCAACAACAACATTAACCAAAGTCCTCAGCAAACAATGCTTTACTAAGACAACCCATCTTTCCTGGATTTCTGATATCTCATCCAGTTTTCCTAGTTGAGATATCCACTTCCTGTAGCCTAGTACATTGTATATGAAAGAAACCTAGGCGAAATATAGTGATTTTCTACTACTTTTCCAGTCACTGTCTCACACCCTGTATAGCCACATTTTATTGTCTCCCAAAAATACTCAAAGGGTTAACCTCTTTAAAGGGGAGACTGATCATGTCAGCGATTGGCAGCCTAAGTAAAAAATTTACATTGATAAAGTCTTGGCTCCTTTTGTGATGGCACTGCCTTCTTTGACATGTGACATGGGTGACCTCCTCAAACAACTGGAGGGGATTCACGTCAGAGAGGATACACTGCTCATCAGTATCGACGTTGAAGCTCTTTATTCATCCATCCCTCATGAGATCATCATCATCAGATTTATAGCAGTCCAACATTTTCTTTTGAGTCTGGGTAGTTAGTACTGCGCCCACAGCCAAATTTTACTGCGTATCCTTGAGTTCTCATTGACTAGGAATTTCTTTTTCGATAATTGAAGATACTACCACCAACTCAGGGGAACTGCAATGGGGAGTTCATGTGCCCCATCGTATGCAAATTATTTCCTGTGCTGGTGGGATTTCAGTGTCCCTTCCACTATTCAGAAAGCTCCTCTTTTGTATTTTGGAATTTTTAATTAAACCAATTATGAGAATTTATCCCTGCTTCTCAAATAAAGGTTGATCAGCACACTCCTAATGTGTTATTTGAGAGGACTAAAATATTGAGCAAAGGAAGTGAAACTTTTGCTGCTATTAGGGAAACAGATTATCATTAGAAATCAACACTTCTTTTACGTCCTACCAGCAGCACAATAATGGAGTGTTAACAAGATGTATCCCCATAGAGAAGGTCCTCTTGTAAAATGGAATTCAGAATAGGCTACCCCATACTTAAAGGATGTGTCACATCTAGGCCTTTCATAGCCAAGGTGGGAATAACCCAAGGAGTAAGTGATGGTCCAGGGAAGTGGAGTTATAAAAATAACTGAACAGCTGGCACCAGCCACACTGTGGCTGTCCTTAAGTACTCCGTCATCACTACCTTTATAGACATTTTTATGAGGAACTTGGCCACCTCACTAGAAGCAACTGTCACCTGAGTAGAACTAGCAGAGTAATGCTTTCTGAGAACACTATCCACAGTCTGTCCATAGGGTCCTGTAGATTTGACCCATCATTAGACCGAACTAGCACATGACAGAACAATTTTGCTTTGGCCATATCTTTAGGCGGAGGCCTCAGATAAAATGCTTATCCTTTATAAAGTACGTGGTCTTAAACCTTTTGGACAAGAAAAGTCCATTTTACAGATGCATCCATTTGACTAGCACCACTTTATTAAAGAGGACTTGTCCCCACAGAATGCAATGCAAGCTGCAGGCAGCATGTTAATATTATAGACCAGGAAGAGCTGAGCAGATTGATACTTTTTTTTTGGGGGGGGGGGGGGGAGATTCAGTAAAACATGTAATTTATACATTTATATATCTGCTATTTCTGATTTTATTGTTCACGAGGAGGTCTTATCATCAGTGATTGATAGCATTCTTTGTGTAAGTGTGTATATATAGATAGGTGTCAGTCACTGATAGTTGTACAGGAGGAAGTTGTTGGCAGTCATTGATAACATTCTCTGTGTAAGTGAGTATACATAGATAACTGTCAGTAACTGATGGTTGTACACGGGGAGGTGTTATCAGTGATTGATAGTATTCTCTGTGTAAGTGTGTATACATAGATAGCTGTCAGTCACTGATAGTTGTACACAGGGAGATGTTATCATTGATTGATAGCGTTCCCTGTGTAAGTGTCTATACATAGATGGTTGTCAGTCACTGATAGATGTACATGGGGGAGGTGTTATCAGTGATTGATAGCATTCTCTGTGTAAGTGTGTATACATAGATAGCTGTCAGTCACTGATAGTTGTACAGGAGGGAGTTGTTAGCAGTCATTGATAACATTCTCTGTGTAAGTGAGTATACATAGATAACTGTCAGTAACTGATGGTTGTACACGGGGAGGTGTTATCAGTGATTGATAGCATTCTCTGTGTAAGTATGTATACATAGATGGTTGTCAGTCGCGGTTTCAACCACCTGGTCTTTCCCTAAGTACCCACCTTCTTAATATCCCGGCAGGGGCCCTAATAGTTAATCATTGTTTTTGTTGTAGTCCAAGGCAGGAGCTAACAGCAGAATACTGACAGGGTCTCCAGGATAGAACAGTCTGTGTTCTAGTGTAGCACTATTTTTTGAAGAAAGCATCCATTTTTATTTAATCCTGAATATCTGCTTTTACATCTCAGATTGTATGGCACATACAAAAGATGACAAGTTACTTACCAATTACATTACTTTGAAAAATTCTACAAAAAATATAAATTTAAAAAATAATATAACTTAAAAAAGTGGACATTCCCTCTATTAGAGCTCCTGCACATGACCGTATCCGTTTTTGTGTTCTGCAAAACACATATCCTGGCCGAGTGCTTGCCGTCATGTTTTTTTTTTATCCTGAAGGAATGTCCCATCCTTGTCTGCAAAACAGACAAAAATAGGGCATATTCTATTTTTTTGCGAGGCCACGGAGCGGACAGCACACAGTTGTGCTGTCTACATCTTTTGCGGCCACATCGAGATAAACGGGTCCGCATCCGATCCGCAAAAAACTAGGTTCCAAAACTTCAGCCTTGTGCATGAACCCTTAATCAGCTTGTTTGCACAGAACAATGCCAGATACACTTTAAATTTAGAAGGTTGAAATTTCACCACATCTTATCTTAAAAAAAGCTGTACAAGCTGTGTGGGCTGAAAAGGTGAAAATGCTTTGTAAGCATCCATGCTGAGGAAAGAATGTCACATTTTATACATTGATTAATTAAAGCTTGTCTCCTGTTGACTTACAGAAATGGAGAAGAAAACCATACAGAGAATAATGTGTTCATCATTTGCTCTATGCGTAATAACTGTTTTTAGTAAATTTAAAATATAAAAGTTTTTGTTAACCCTCTACCAACTAACAACCTTACATAGTGACTACATACTATCTAGCTGTTTAAGTCAGTGAAATGCAATTTTCCAGTTATAACTCAAGGTTAAAGGGGTTGTCCAGGTTCAGAGCTGCACTCATTTATGTTTTTTACGCTCCAATGCTCCCTTTTGCCCTTGAGATCAGGTGAAGTTTTTACAGGAAACATGAGCACTAAAGACCGCCCATTACTGCCGGTGACATCACCAAGCTCACTGCTAGGCGGAAGCCTCCACCTATTTTACACATGGAGAGCCCGGTACATCACAGAATCTCAGGAAAATTCCCTTGTCCTGCACGATTCAGCTCTGAACCCAGACCCCTTTAAGGAATAGATTAAACAAAGTCCTCCCAAGCTCCAGGTTTGTATCTCACCTCTGGTGGCAGTTGACCTGTCTCTGAGGGCAGTGGAAGTTTATGGCAGTCTCTAGCTTCCGTCCCCACTGTTCAGCCTCATAGGCCTTGGGCTGCTATGCCTGAAACCTATGAGGCAGCAGAATGGCACAGGAGGTCACGATGACATCATCACAACGTCCTGCACTGGTTCACGGGCGGATTTATAATACAGAAGGTACTATGGGTGAGGGGGCATTATAATACAGGCTGGAGCACTACAGGGGGCATTATACATATGGGCAATACAAGGCGGTGCATTATAGCTATACTGGACACTGCACTGAGGCTTTATAAATACTGTGGCTACTACAGGGGGCATTTTAAATACTGGGGTCATATAGGGAGTATTATGACTACAGTGGGGGTATTATTATTATTGGGCAAAATACGGAGGGAATTTCTATTAATTGTATTGATATTGGAAGTACTGTAGAGCCACTATTACTATGGGTATGGGGCGGTCTATCTGTATGGCAGTATTATTTCTGCAGTATAGTGTTTGTGGGCATTAAGGAACACAGCAGGCATAGTATTAGGGGTAGCAGCAGGATGACAATGTTGGGGCACCAGAAGCGGGAGGATGATGGAAAAGGTAGGAACAAAAGATATCTTTATGCCAAACTCTGCAGAGACGACACGCGGCTGAAAGATGTCATCATGGCCGTCTACTTCCAATGGAGAAGATGAGAAAAGAGAACATCTACATCACTGGATGTAATGGGTGTGAGGTGCTGTATTCTCCTGTATGTGTGACAGAGCTGTATGTAATGTTCATCCACATATGTCTTTAACAGTTGGGCTGGAGGGGAGTGGTGGGATTGAGCATTTGTCATGGGGGGAGGGGGGGGATGGTACGGGGCACCATTTCTCCATCAATAAATTTTTATTGAAGTTTTTCAATTATTTATAACAAACAGTGAAAGTATAATACGTATATAAAGTACACAATCAGTAACTATAGGTCTAGTACATGGTAAGGCGGTGCACACTCATGGCACACAGGGCATCATATGAGATACACCCCTCGCCACTTTATGAACAATAATGTGTAAACACACAGGGAAACACAATGTTCAGAATATGTGGTAAGAAGAAAAAACAAATAATAATAACGGAAAATAAATAATAAAAACGGAAAGTTACACTGGAAATTTGACCTGGTCCAACGATACCTCTTAATGAAAACAATAATAGAACATAATTGTATATCCCATTATTCATTTATCACGGAGTTGACTTATTCACTACATGTATATTATTACACATCCAGTAAGGACATAAATTTTGTGTTAAGCCTCAGTTCCCAATGGTTTTGGAATTGTTTGTAGCGGTTTGTACTTTTTGCAGCCATTATTTCGTATCTGCAATTAATATTGATTTTCTGAATGATAACAGGAATTTCTGGAATAGAATCAGACGTCCACTTACTGGCTACAGTTTGTATGGCAGAGGTGAGTACATGATGGGCTATTGCTTAGTGAAGTAATACTTAATCTCAACATATAGAAATCAGGGCTGAAGGTTGTGGTAATCCTCAATGGGTCAAATATTTTTAGTTTGAGGTTTATCCAAAACTGTGTTATTTTCGGACATTCCCAAAATATATGTAAGAGTATCTCTTTTTGTCCTCAACCTCTCTAATATAGATCCAAGGAGTTGCTATAAATTTTAGCTAATCTATATGATGTGTAATACCATCTAAATAGTAATTTTGCATAAGCTTTGTGGTGATCCAAACAGGAGGAGCTTTTCATTGAGGATAAATATGCTTTCTGCCATTGATCCTTTGCTATTTTTATATTGAGGTCTCTTTCTCATTTACGAAGATTTTAATATTTGTAATACAGACTTTATTCTTGGTCTACCTGAATGAACTGTGTAAGCCACTTTGATAATTTTGATAACTTGTATGCATAAAGAAAAAAAAACAAATAGAAGAGAAGATAGCATTTATTGTTTGCTTGAATAATGAGTTAAAGGCTACTTCCTAGCAAATTGTTAGGAAGTGACAAATGCTTTAAGAAGAGGCTCACGTAGCATGTGTATGATTGTGGTTTAAGGCTCTCTGGTCATTAGTGGTTTGTTCTTATAGAGCTAGCACTCAGAGCTATACATTTATTGTGCTGTAATCATGGGAGCCCATAGGTTTCACCTGCATAATCACTCATGGACGGGCATCTGCCATTGGGAGCTGCCATTCCACGCTAAAGGCCAGGATCGAAAAATAACTCCAAATACTGCTGTTTAATCCCTTAGATATCACAGTCACAAAGGATGCTAAAATGTCCTTGGTCCCTCTTCTCAGCAGGAACTCCCCAGTAATGGGCATGGACATTTACATGTTGCACTTTGCCATAATCAGGTCTCTAATTCATTCAAACACTTCCACTGGTTTTACTGTTAGTTGTACAAAAACTAACAATACATAAAATAAGCAATACATTAAATTGAATGAGTACAATAAGAAAAAAAAAATGAAAACATTTTAAAAGAAGCTCACACATCAGTGCACCAGTATAAGACATCTCTGTTATTGAAATAATAAACTAAAACAGACAAAAAATATATAGTACTTTAAATCTGATGGGCAGCAATATATAACTAAGTTAAGCACGTTTTAGGCGAAAAAAATCCTTTGTTTACATGCAGTAATAACAATTTCTGCCCCTCTCCCCTCTCTGTAAAGGGAGTGAATACAAGTGCTGAGTGACATGTCTGCCTGCTGGGATACTCAGCAGCATGTTGTATGTGTAGGACTACAAGTCCCAGCTGTACAATGACACTGCTGATACACACAGGACCCCCCCTACCTGTACTTGTACTCCTCCAGATCAGCTCCAGTGTCAGCTCTGTGTCTGTAGGGTGATGAGGGCAGATCCTGTGTCTCTTTACAACTGCAGCTGCTGTTGTAAAGCCTTCAGTGTGTTCTGGCTGAAGGGGTTAATGTTTTATCTGAAGGAATGCAGGGAGAGAGCAGATAGCAGCAGCAGCAGAGCAGGGGGGGCGTGGCCAGTGACGTCTTGTGTACAGACTGTTATCTGATCTCTGAGGCTTGTGCACAAAACATCACACAGCAGGGAGATAAGCTGACATCACAGGTCATGTGACCCTGAGTTAAATCTAAGAAACCATCAGCTTTAGAAGCAGAATGTGTATGGAAAAGCTGTTGTATTTGACTAGTTAGAAACATACAAAGGACAAAAAAATAACTCGGACAACCCCTTTAAGTTAAAATCAACCTCTAAATAAAACAGCAAAAAATTAAATTATATCAGCCCAATTGTTAAACAATAGGTAAATCATACCAATTTATTTTTTGTGGTAGACCTGGTGTAATGGTAAGAGGACAATGGGGTACTTGCCCTAGAGGCAAAAAAAAAATGATGTTGCCAAATGCGTCAATCCAAATCTTCAGACAACATATTCAATTGCCATTTGTGTATGAATTGATCGTTCTCTTCATTGTAAAGCTGAATGCAGTTCAAATATAGATTGTGTATATCCACTGTATAGCTTATAATCTGAAACTGGCCATTAATACATTACATTAGTTTTTCCACTGTATATGATACTCCACTTGTTAATATAGTTAGTAGTTAGTCCATTTGGTTTATGAATGCTGGATATTTTCTTAATATAAGGTGAGTATTGTTATGCCAATGTTATGAACTTAGTTGCAGATAGCGTACTGTATGTAGGTGGTTTATACTCACTGTTGGAAGTTCCTTTTCACCATCTGTGGTGTCCCACGTTGTGATAGTGGTAATATCACTCACCCCTAAGGTCGTGTCTCTCCTAGGTAGTTACCTCTATCGATCGCGCTTGAGGCCTTTAAATATTACTGCAAACACCACATATAGACGGTAAATGTGATGTTATTGATCAGCATGCAAATCTCAGAGCAGTGTTAATTGGTTTGGAAGACTTTATAGATTAAAAAAACACATAAAAAAACTGATAAAAACATCATGCGTGTTATGATAAATAGATAAGTGGATAACACCTATTCCACAGGCTGTTTTCAATTAGATGATGCATATAGCTGGGTTTGCTCTCACTGGATGCTTAAAGGCGATGTACACCTTCAGAAGCAAATTTCTTTTATGATTGCATTTTACTCATTTTGGGCTAAAAATCATTTTTCAATTGGTCTTTGTTAAAAATATTGAGCCGTTCTGTCATGAAGGGTTAACTGTCTAGATGTGTGAATCATACTTTTTACTTTGACTTTCTCTAATTTACTAAGAGGATCATAAACACTTACTTAAGCCACATTCTTTTCAGTAAGATAAGAACTGAGCTATAATGAGTGTTTATAATGTCAGAGAGCAGATAGAGAGATAATGAGCACCTCACATTAGCTGGCTGACAGAAAAGAGAGAAAATAAATATATATAAAACAGATCCCTCTATTAGGGAATCTCAGCCCTGTACAGAAAAAAGAACTCCATATTTGTAATAAAGACCAATTTAAAAAATTGATTTTAGTTCAAAATTAGTACAATGCAGTAAAAAGTAGCAGCACAGTATATGTGCAGGGTCTGCTCTCTGGAATGTAGATGCCATAGAGATAGGTATTAGAGTAGGTTCCTGCTGGAATAAGGTCACCTTGCGGTAGTAGGTGGGCATAGATATATTTGGTAAAAACCTCAAATCAAAATGGGGTAATAGTTCATATATAACCTTTGTATTTAGTGCCATGAGAGTGCTATAATATTCTGTTAAAGGGAACCTGTCACGTCAGAAACACATATAAAACGGAGAGCATTACCTTATAGTAGCCCCCAGTCTGTTCTTAATGATGGGTTTGATGTGTTATACTGAGGCTCATTTGGTGAAAAAAACGATCTTTTAAGCGCCATCAGCGCTGTCTTTCAGGTCCCTTTCAAGTCAAGGGGGCAGTGTCTTCCTTGCTTGAAGTCAAGGTAAGCACGCCCCCTCTCTGGTGATTGACAGGATGCAGCGCTCCCATGTCCTGGCCACTCGGCTTTAGCGGCGTACTGCGCATGCGCCAGCCAGTGCGAGCAGGAGCGCTCGCTATTCTTTTAGCTTCCTGCTGCGCTGAAGCCGGGCGGGCAGTGGCAGCAGGACATGGGAGCGCGCCTTACTGCATCATGTCAATCACCAGAGAGGGAGCGTGCTTACCTTGACTTCAAACAAGGAAGCCACTGCCCCCTTGACTTGAAAGGGACCTGAAAGACAGCGCTGATGGCGCTTAAAAGATCGTTTTTTTCACCAAATGAGCCTCAGTTTAACACATCAAACCCATGATTAGGAACAGACTGGGGGCTACTATAAGGTAATGCTCTCCGCTTTAAATGTGTTTCTGACGTGACAGGTTCCCTTTAAAACTTTATAGATCCTTGCAGACTCCTGGCTAGAAGATCTGAATCATGGAGCCCTGCTCTGATATACAGTATCAGTATATAATGTAAAATGCATTGGCAAGATGTTGGCTGCAACTGAACAGGAAATTATTAAATTGTGTTCACACAATGGAGAGATTTACAGTATTTCTTTTAGCTCCTCTTATCTCTCCCTGATGTATGTCTTCAGCTGTTTTTTTGTGTGTGTTTTTAATGCTTTTTTTCTGTGAGCTTACACACCAGTAATATTTGCAACATTTTAGAAATCCATAAATTGAACCTTTTTCTAGAATATATTTAGTAATTGTAAAACTAACATTTACCAGTTTGTGTTTTACTGCAAAGGCACACTTGTTACTATTTCAGATAAGTTTAAAAGCAGTTTAAAAATTCATCATTGTCTGCTATAGTTGGGGAGGTTATTTTTTGCCAACACAACAAGACAGATAGTAGAGTAGGGCCCAGAGGTTTTAAAATCTATAGGTTAATCTCAGAGAGTGATTAATAGCCTGTCAGTTTTCTAATTCCTAATATGATTTACAGGAAATAAAGCTTCAAGCCGTTGGCTGTTGGTACACTTAAAATATGTCCAGAGAGAAACAAGCACTTATTCATTTATCATAGTCCATGCAAGGAAGACATCACTCTTTCACATAGCCATTACAGTATCCACATGAAAATGGGCAGGAAAGAAGTGAATGTAAGCAGCAAAGGTATTTGGTCAGAGACTTACAGAGAATTGTCTTTCAACAAAGGAATCACCCTACAAACAACGATGGAGCTCACACTGTGATGGATGATGTCACGTTTCAAAAATGAAAGAGTCTTTCATCAGTTTCATGGATAATAAACCAAGGCCACTGACAAGTAGGCTTAGCTCACTTGAAGAAAACGCAGTCTTTATTTAGTACATTAGTTTAGTAAAGTCAAGTCTTGTTTTCATTCCAGCCGATCTTCTAGGCTGTACTGCTCATGTGTCAATAAGTATTCATACGACGCTTGTGCAAGAAGACAGAAACAGGCAAGATGATGTATCTAATGCCTTTCCCTGTCAATCAATGGTCATAGGGAAGGGCTGGGGGGAGTGGATCTTTTGTTCACTGAATGCTCTTGGTACACAGAACTGCTACTTTAAAACTTGAATTTCTGCAGAACAGTTTACTAAAAAAAGACAGCATTTTCTCTATTTTTCCCAAATGTTTTTTATTAAGTTTCTTAATAAATCAGACAACAGTGAAGGTAGGTGTTCAGTAACATCAGCTCGTACATAGACTATTAGGTGTAAGATGAAACATCTGTCTTGTAAATATAGATGAAAATACAGGTCTACAGTAATAAAAATGTTGCTAGGTTATAACAGGCTTAGTTGTCAGACTAGCAATGAGGCAAGAGAAACCAGTGTGCTTGGAAACCAGAAATAGAAAAAGAAATGTATGTATGGGGTAATGGGGAAAGGGAAAAGAAAAAGGAAGGAAGAAAGGAGGAAATAGGGGAGGGAGGGAGTAGACTGTCTTATAAAGACCACCAGGTAAAAGAGCGGCAGTGGAGTAATAAGTTAGAAGGACACTGAAAAAACTCTTGTGCGATTGGTGGTACCCCCGCTATTGCTTGTGTCAGGTACCAGTTCGTATTTTGGAAGTAGGTACAGAGCTGTATTTTGATTCAGGTGGGTAGAATCTCAATAAAGAATTCCCATAAAGTGAAAAAAATGTGAACGCTTGTTTCTATGTGTTTGCAGTTTCCACCCAGTCCATACAGAATGGTTAAGATAAATCAATCAAAATTGTGGGGCCTGGGAGGAAAGCCATTCCTGCAAGATAGTTTTAGAAGCCACACTAGAAAGAATAAACAATAGCTTTTTCTCTTCTGATTTAATCATCTTCCAGAATTGTTGGATTGAAGGACATCCCCAAAAGCAGTGGTAAAGATTTGCATCCAATTGGGCACATCTAGGATTCCATAACAGCGAGATATATGCTCTGTGTGTGATTTTGAGTGCCATGTCCCAATAGAACACTGAAGGTAAGTATCTAGAAGCCTTCTAGATGCAAAGTGTCTATAATGTCATTAAGTGGTAGGTCTGGAAAATGGTGCGTCCATGAGGATATACCTGTGTGACGCATGGAGTAGTTTATAATAAGTTGAAAGAAATTATGTTATGTTAATATTTAGCTGGAGGAATCTCTTGAGGTTAATAAGGCTGGGTTCACATCACTTTTTTCCCATCTGTTTTATGTATACAAAAAACGTACACGTTAAACGGATGCCTCAGATTGATGCCATACAGTGGCATCCATTCACCATAGAGTTCAACTGTGAAAAAAAAAAATGTATGCTTTTTTTTTTACTGGACTCTGCAGGATACAATAACGTGGTGTGCTGTATTTTTCTATCCTTTTTTTCTAACGTATACATCAAACGGAGGCATAAAACGCGATGTGAACCCATCCTAAGAGGTTGACAGCAAGGTATCAAGTCTGTTGAACAACCTTTACAGCATAGCTGTAAGCCTGTAGAAATAGAAAGATAGTGTGGGAAGGAAAATTATATTTGTCTAAGGCTGGGTTCACATCACCGTTTAGTTGACCTGCATGCAAAGAGTGAGGTGAACCCGGCCTAAGAATTCTTGGAAACTGAAGATGACAGGGCTATTAGGATTTAACAAATCGTGGATACGTTTCATATCCCTCCGGGCCCAACGCACAAAGATGTCTGCTGGCTTACCAAAGACAGCATTGTCTTCATCATATCCCTAATGACAGACTTCCATTTAGTTGTCAGATACAAAAACTTACTGTATATTATAAAGTAATCCCCCTGCTGATTTTGTTTGGGACTTGAAGATGATTGAACATACTGGTATTGATGGAATTGTTGAGTGTTTAACTAGCTGACTTGCCTTCACTTGTACTGATTATATATATATATATATATATATATATATATATATATATATATATATATATGTATATATATATATACATACATACAGGGGCGTAGCTAAAGGCTCATGGGCCCTGGTGCAAGAGTTCAGCTTGGGCCCCCCTTCCCTTAGTGCTCTATGTGTCTTCTTATGCGGCACAAGGGTCTTTGGGCCCCCTCAGGCTCCTGGGCCCGGTAGCGACTGCTACCTCTGCATCCCCTATAGCTACGCCCCTATATATATATATATATATATATATATATATATATTTCTTATTTTTTTTTAACAAAAGCACTTAAATTGTAACTGTCACTTTCATTTTTAACTTTTAGTTCAATGGTATTCATCAATTCTGTAATTTATTCCATCCATTGCTGTAACTGAATCTCACATCTATAGAAAATCCATCTTCAGTGCTGCTGACAATGAAGGTGGGAGATTCGTGTTCTGGACAAACTCAAAGTGAGTATTTCCATAAAGTCTCTTAGTAGTTCCCCTCCTCTGTGATTCTCCCAATTAGAACAGACTACAGTAATCTCCCTGTCCACTTTGAGAACGTCTTTGCAGTGCAGTGATCCTCTTCAATTCTGATTTATGTTTTTGCTCTCTTTATTGTTCATGAGTAATATTACATACTTACCATTATAATAGGAAAAACAGCTAATTATAAGGCCTCAGTTTTCCCTTTTTCACTTATGCTTTATTACATTGATGGAAAGTAATTACATATGAATATATACATACATTTATCTTTTATGCAAATATGTATGCATTGAAGGGCTGTGGAGGGGGGTGAGCTACATTGTTTGCCTGTATGGAGCCCTGAAATTCCTGATGGCAGCCCTGTAAAGAAATCTGTTGGTGCCTGCTGCGGCCCCAAACCCCTTCTTCTGCAAAATTGCGAGGGTTTATCTCTGCTTTGTTTCTGTATTCTCATATTATCTGCAGCACTGAAAGGGTTAATGGTCCTTGGTTTCTGTGTGCACCTGCTTGACTAATGGGGTAAGCAGCCCCGCTATATATTCTGTGTGGTGTGTCCCACCCAGGGCCGATTCTAGCTTTTTTGCTGCCTGAGGCAAAAAATGAAATGGCGCCCCCCCTATCCACCCCCCTTAGTGCTTTGTGGTCGGGGAAGGGGAGCACCTAGCCTTTCTACTGCATGAGGTAAAAATTGAAATGTCACCCACATGCCAAATTCTTAACGTAACCCATTCCTTCTAGATCGGCGGGGGTCCGGCACCCCGTCGATCAGCTGTTTGAAGTGAAGGCAGCTCTATGAGAGCTGCTTTCTCTGCTCTGTTCACCTGCTTGCCGTAGCATTTGCGTAGCACTGAAAGGGTTAATGGTCCTTGGTTTCTGTGTGCACCTGCTTGACTAATGGGGTAAGCAGCCCCGCTATATATTCTGTGTGGTGTGTCCCACCCAGGGCCGATTCTAGCTTTTTTGCTGCCTGAGGCAAAAAATGAAATGGCGCCCCCCCTATCCACCCCCCTTAGTGCTTTGTGGTCGGGGAAGGGGAGCACCTAGCCTTTCTACTGCATGAGGTAAAAATTGAAATGTCACCCACATGCCAAATTCTTAACGTAACTCATTCCTTCTAGATCGGCGGGGGTCCGGCACCCCGTCGATCAGCTGTTTGAAGTGAAGGCAGCTCTATGAGAGCTGCTTTCTCTGCTCTGTTCACCTGCTTGCCGTAGCATTTGCAGTGGTGAGCAGGTGAACAGAGCAGAAAAGGCAGCGCTCGTACGAAAAAAACAAACAAACTGTGGATAATCCCTTTGAAGACATACTGGGAAACCATTACATACAGCGGTACAGAACATACAGGAGAATACAGCGCCACATTGGACCTCTTACATCCAGTGATGTCTCCTCTGATAATATTTCCTCATCTTCTCCATTCAGACCATACCACTATGATGATTTCTTTCAGCCATCTCTCTTCTCTTTGCAGAGTTTGACAAAAAGACATTTTAGTTTCCTACTTTTCCATCATCCTCCTCACTTTCCGAACACCCCATCCTGCCCCACCCCAATGCTGTGTCCGCTGTGCTCCCCAACACTATACTGCAGAAACAGTCCCCCTGAAAATACTAGTACCACACAGAGTACCAGTACAAAAAATACCCCCTTACCTTATAGATCAGACCCCATATCAAACCTCAAGTGAGACCCCCATCTCAGACCAGACCTTCTTTAGACCTCTATGTCAGACCCCATATCAGACCTCAGATCAGACCCCCATTAGATCTCCGTGTCAGAAACCCCCCATCTCAGACCACCCCCCCATATATCAGACCTCAGACCAGACTCTCATTAGACCTCTCAGACCCCCATAGCAGACCTCAGACCAGACCTCCAGACCCCCATTAGACCTCCAGACCCCTAAATCAGACCCCTATAAGACCTTCAGACCCTCATATCAGACCTCAGACCAGACCTCCAGACCCCAATACCCCTATATCAGACCTCCATTAGACTTCCAGACCCCCATATCAGACCTCAAACCAGACCTCAAGACCCCCATTAGACTTACAGACCCCCAATCAGACCTCCAGACCCCCCTTATCAGATCTCCAGACCCCCCTTACCAGACCTCAGACCCCTCTTATCAGACCTCAGACCCCCCTTAACAGACCTCAGACCCCCCCTTAACAGACCTCAGACCCCCTTATCAGATCTCCAGACCACCCCCTTCTCAGACCTCCAATCCCCCTTATCAGACCTCCCCTTATCAGACCTCCCTTCTCAGACCTCAGATCCCGCCTTTGTCAGACCTCCCCTTATCAGATCCCCCATTCTCAGACCTCAGATCCCGCCTTATCAGACCTCCAGACCACCCTCCCTTATCAGACCTCAGATCAGACTTAAAAATAAATATATTAACTTACCTCTCCTGCTCCGCCGCTCCTCTCCTGCTCCAGCGGTCTCTCTTTTCAGGGCCTGCGCTGCTGTCACCTGACTTCCTGCAACGTCAGGTCAGAGTGCGCTCTGTACGTCCTGACGCTGCAAGCAGTCAGGACTCAGCCGCATGGGACCTGAGAACAGGAGGAGGGGTAAGTACAGCGCGTTGCCGCCACCCCCCCCCCCCGCATACTAGTGAGCGCTTCCATTATGGAAGCTCTCACTAGTATTCCCTCTATAAGATGCAATACATATTATAAAGGGAAAAATACAGCACCACTGGCAAGGGGGGCATCGGCCACAGGCTGTGTCGATGCCGCCCCTTCAAAGGCAGCACAAGATGCCGCCTGAGGCGAGATTCTCATGTCGCCTCATGGCAAAAGCGGGCCTGGTCCCACCCCTGGCCTGCTACAGGTTCTGTGTGGTCTGTCTAGTCTGCTGGATCCTGTGAAAGAGCTATAATCCATTTGTCTGTGGACCATGTTCTGCCTGACTCCCTGGTCTGTCTGTCTGCCATCTGGCCTGACCTATGCCTGTTACTAGCGTTGAGCAAATCAAGCTTTGGATCATACAGTACAGACCAAAAGTTTGGACACACCTTCTCATTCAAAGAGTTTTCTGTATTTTCATGACTATGAAAATTGTAGATTCACACTGAAGGCATCAAAACTATGAATTAACACATGTGGAATTATATACTTAACAAAAAAGTGTGAAACAACTGAAAATATGTCTTATATTCTAGGTTCTTGAATGAGAAGTTGTGTCCAAACTTTTGGTCTGTACTGTAGATCTGAAGTCGATTCGCTCAAAACTTCATTTGAATTCTGTACAGAGATTCGTCCGCACACAGCATTCAAATGTATGGGCGTCAGCAAGGAAAATTCGTTATTACCGAAGTCTTGTGGGACTTCAGTGAATAACTTCAGGATTTGATATTTTTAACTTAAAAAAGTTGGATTTGAAGTTGGTTTCGTTACTGAGGTACCGAAGCCGACTTCAGATTCCTGTTTTAAAATGCTTTTCAAGTTTAAAAAAATCGAATGCCTAAGTTATTCACTGAAGTCTCGTAATTAATTTCACCTCTGCGGAGCCCATTCATTTTAATGCTGTACGGAGACGGGTCTCCGTACAGCATTAAAATGAAGTTTTGAACAAATTGACTTCGGATCTATGATCCAAAGCTTGATTCGCTCAACTCTCCCTGTTACTCTGGTGTGTTCCTCCTCTTCCTGTTGCTTTCATGGCTTTCTTCTTGCCACTCTTCCATAAAGGCCAGATTTGTGAAGTGTTCGACTGATTGTTGTCCTATGGACAGACTCTCCCACCTCAGCTGTAGATCTCTGCAGTTCATCCAGAGTGATCATGGGCCTCTTGGCTGCATCTCTGATCCGTCTTCTCCTTGTTTGAGATGAAAGTTTAGAGGGACGGCTGGGTCTTGGTAGATTTGCAGTGGTCTGATACTCCTTCCATTTCAATATGATCGCTTGCACAGTGCTCCTTGGGATGTGTAAAGCTTGGGAAATCTTTTGGTATCCAAATCCGGCTTTAAACTTCTCCACAACAGTATCATGGACCTGCCTGGTGTGTTCCTTGGTCTTCATGATGCAGAACCCTGAGACTATCACAGAGCAGGTGCATTTATACGGAGACTTGATTACACACAGGTGGATTCTATTTATCTTCATCAGTCATTTAGGACAACATTGGATCATTCAGAGATCCTCAATGAACTTCTGGAGTGAGTTTTCTGAACTGGAAGTAAATGGGCCGAATAATTTTGCACGCCCCACTTTTCAGTTTTATTATTACAAAAAAAGTTTAAGTGATCCAATAAATTTCGTTCCACTTCACAATTGTGACCCACTTGTTGTTGATTCTTCACCAAAAATTTAAAATGTTATATCTTTTTGTTTGAAGCCTGAAATGTGGCAAAAGGTTGAAAAGTTCCAAGGGGCCGAATACTTTCGCAAAGGCACTGTAAGCCTGGACCAACCGACAATGCTTTTAAAGCATTCTTTTTTTTCAACAGTTAACTGTAACATAGTACACAAAGCTAGTGATAAAACACTCTCATTTTCCATATAATCTGCTATGAGAGTGGAGAAGTAATTTGTGCCAATAATTTTCAGTTATTAATGGTAGAAATTACATCCTTAAAGCGGTATTCATCAGCATTGAGATGGGAAAACCTTCCTCAAAGCAATAAAATTGAGGGATCCACAACAGGGATGACCATAGTCCCATTCCTCCTTTAGGTCCGGGATCCCTCCCTACTATGACCCTAGTGGTATTTTGCTTTTAAAATTATTAGGGTTAAGACCAGATGGCCGAACATGGTGTATGGATCAAACATGGCTGTTGGATTATTTAAAGAACGTAGTAGTAGGTAGTCTCAGTGTAGGTCATGCAAACAAAAAGCTTATCACAGAGGGCATGTGCCTTTAAGATATAACTTTTAATCCATAATATAATAAAAAGAGCTCAATAATAAGAGCTATTTAATCAGACCCAGGTAACACTGCTAGATGAGTGAAGGTGCAAAAAAAAGGGGCACAATAGTATATGGGGGATACAAGAATACATGGTGTGATACTGTGGGAATGCTGTCCCTACATGATCCCTTACTCTAGCTCAGCCCAGAGATGCACCCATATGGTAGGTGCACTCTATCCCTGTACCTAATCCTATTGTGCCCCTGTATACCCTATCAAAAATACACTTACATAAAGTATAAATAATACCCTAAATCCCAATGCATTTTCCCTTAAATAAAACATATGAAATAAAGGTTCTTCAGGGGACAAATCAAGGGCAAAAATAAAACAGATACACAAAAATGAAAAAAAAAATATCAGAATGATATTGGAGTCACCAATGATTGGCCTGAGTCCACATTGGGACTCAATGTTAGTCAGAGAAGCGCAACAATACACCATATATAGAGAAACAGATAAGATCCAATCGGACCACTCACGTGTGCCAACCTCAACAGGGCACAGGACTCTCCATTATTGAGCTCATTTTATTATACAGTGATCCCTCAAAATACAATAGACTGGGTAGACTGGAGGCTTGGTCAGAAAAGTGGCAGATGAGGTTTAACACTGACAAATGTAAGGTTATGCATATGGGAAGGAATAATGCAAGTCACCAGTACATACTAAATGGTAAAACATTGGGTAACTCTGACATGGAAAAGGACCTAGGAATTTTAGTGAACAGCAAACTAAGCTGTAGAAGCCAGTATCAGACAGCTGCTGCCAAGGCCAATAAGATAATGGGTTGCATCAAAAGAGGCATAGATGCCCGTGATGAGAACATAGTCCTGCCACTTTACAAATCACTAGTCAGACCACATATGGAGTACTGTGTACAGTTCTGGGCTCCTGTGAACAAGGCAGACATAGCAGAGCTGGAGAGGGTTCAGAGGAGGGCAACTAAAGTAATAACTGGAATGGGTGGACTACAGTACCCAGAAAGATTATCAAAATTAGGGTTATTCACTTTAGAAAAAAGACGACTGAGGGGAGATCTAATAACTATGTATAAATATATCAGGGGTCAGTACAGAGATCTCTCCCATCATCTATTTATCCCGAGGACTGTGACTGTGACGAGGGGACATCCTCTGCGCCTGGAGGAAAGAAGGTTTGTACATAAACATAGAAGAGGATTCTTTACGGTAAGAGCAGTGAGACTACGGAACTCTCTGCCTGAGGAGGTGGTGATGGTAAGTTCACTAAAAGAGTTCAAGAGGGGCCTGGATGTATTTCTGGAGTGTAATAATATTACAGGTTATAGTTACTAAAGATGGGTCGTTGATCCAGGGAGTTATTCTGATTGCCTGATTGGAGTCTGGAAGGAATTTTTTCCCCTAAAGTGAGGAAAATTGGCTTCTACCTCACAGGGTTTTTTTTGCCTTCCTCTAGATCAACTTGTAGGAAAACAGGCTGAACTGGATGGACAGATGTCTTTTTTCGGCCTTACAAACTATGTTACTATGTTACTATGTAACTATGTTACAATGGCCTCTGGATACAATATTTTCAACATACAATGGTCTTTTCTGACTCATAGTAAGTTGAAACTAGACTCAACATACAATGTCTCAGACTCAGATCCAACCAGATCCAACTGTCTCTGACTCAGATCCAACCAATGAAGGCCACTTCTCTGCTAAAATAGCTGTAAGAGTTGCTAGTTAGCAGTTATTCCTGACTGTTATATGTAAGGACTTGTTTTATTTGTCTTTTATTTTTCTTAAATCTTCATTTTCTCTTATTTTAGATTACATTTTGGGGCTTTGGAACCGATTACTTAAGTTACAATAGTTTCAACATACAATGGTTGTCCTGGAACCAATTAATATTGTAACTTGAGGGACCAATATATAATGGATTAAAAGTTATGTTTTAAAGGTACATACCCTCTGATAAACCGTTGGATTATTGCAGCAACTCTATCCATAGCACATGAGCGCTTGCCACATCTCTCCCTATGCTCACATGACTAAGGCAGGATCAGGGTTATATAGAGCTGTGACACAGGGGATGGCTACCAGCGGACTTGGCTTTCTGTACAGCATTATGGGTAATATTGCGCTCCCAGGCTTCTCACTTTCACTTTGTAACACGTGCATCCGCCATTTTAGGAAAGTCTGATACATTACCAGGAAGCGCAAGGAAATTCAGATTTGTTGCGGACCAAATTCCACTTCGGATGCTTCAATTCGCTTATACCACTACCACTTAATGACCACATAAAAACAACCAAAAACTCTATTTGTATAAAATAAAGCAGTGCTTTTAGGAAATGCAGATTTTTTTCGCTATTGACATTTTAACTGTAAACTTTTGCTTCATATTTAATATAAAATCATCAGAGCGGAGTTCCACGCTGTAGACCAAACCTGGCATTCTGGAATTATATCTCATTGCAGTGCACCATCCCTTCCGAAGAGCAGCAACACGTGTTGGCAACTCAATGGTGTCTGGAGGATCCAGTGTAGCGTTGGGTCCACCCCAAACTCAGCGACTGGACCCTATTACGGATTAATTCTGAGGTTGAATGGATAGGATAGTGTGCATGAGGCCTAAATGTCAATTTAAATTAGCTGCTTTGTAAAAAGACATATAGTTTCAGGGAATATAAACTGTGTCTTATATTATTGTACATTTTCTACAGACTTTTTCATATAAAAAGTGTTCAAACAGCAATATCATTTGCAGCAGCACATTTCTCATTTGCTTGCTCTCAATTTTCAGTGTAGATAGAGGAGCTTCCTTCCACTACATCAATGAATTGTATATTCCCACTGGTGATACAAAATGTATCTAATCATGGCAAGTGAATTTTCTGCAGTGTTCTGCCAAGCAATATTGAGCAGGTATCTCTTCTAAGCAAACTTTATCTGCAGGAGGCATGCAATTTTGTTACTTGTTTCCAGTATATATGTTGCTATATAAAATATTGACTGCCATGCAACATATACTTAACATCGTAAATGGTTTTATTCTCTGATGTTTGTTGGATTTCACATTTCTAATTACAGTTACCAATCATTTATGTATAAGGGCAGGGCCTCTAGCTACTAAAGGATTAGTAGGGTATGACTTCACAGTGCAGACGTGTCACAGTTGTGATAAGTCCATGCTACATTCGGTTACCACATGACCGACCGGGCCACAGCGGGCTCTAATTACACTGTTAAGTGGTTCTGTATTGTTAATGACCTCCTGTATTGTTAATGGCCATGTGGCACCTTCAATACCATGTGGCCATTAACAATACAGACCCAGTGAACAGTTCGGTCTCATTAGTTTCGGCGGCACAGTACTTGCACGCAGCACAGCCGCGTCTCAACTGTGACATGACTGCGCTGTGTATGTTTTTCTGTAGGGTCAACCCAGGTTGAATCTGCAAACATGTTTTTATTATAAGATTTAGGGTATGGCCAATTGTGCAGGTTTTTTGATGTGGTTTTGGAAGTCAAAACCAGGAGTGAATAAAAAAAAAAAAAAAAAAAAGAGAAGTGGTTTCTGTTCTGGTTTCTCTCCTTTTATGATCCACTCCTGATTTTGACTTCCAAAACTGCATCATGAAACCTGATTTTGTGGCCATACCCTTAGATGTACAAATGTCACATTATATAGAGGTTTATTTGAGCTCAGAATTTCAATAGCTATATGTGTCTTTAGTCTGGCACTTACTGTATAACGTTGGTGGAACTGAAGCTAAAAAAAATTTCTTGGAGACACATTTTTTTTTACTCGGATATTAAATATCTGCAGACAGCTGTTTCGGGTTGATTGCCCCTCATCAGTGCAGAGCAGAGAGTACTGGCTAAGGCTACTTTCACAGCAGTTTTGCAGGGTTCAGCAAAAACGCTTCCGTTACTGATAATACAACCATCTTCATCCGTTATGAACGGATCTGGTTGTATTATCTTTAATATTGCCAAGACGGATCTGTCATTAACTCCATTGAAAGTCAATGGAGGACGGATCCGTTTTCTATTATGTCAGAGAAAATGGATCCGTCCCCATTGACTTGCATTGGGGTCATGACGGATCCGTCTTGCTCTGCATTCCCAGGACGGAAAGCAAACTACAACATGTTGCGGTTTGCTCTCCGGTCTGGGAACGCAACTAAAAGCGGAATGCATTTTGGAGCATTCGATTCTGTTCAGTTCAGTTTTGTCCCCATTGACAATGAATGGGGACAAAACGGAAGTGTTTTTTCTGGTATTGAGCCCCTATGACGGAATTCAATACCGAAAAACAATAACGCTAGTGTGAAAGTACCCTTAACTGGGTGAGAGGCCTGTTAGGATTTTTGGAGACACAGTCATCTAGTCATACCAATGCATTACCAAAAGATAGAGCAACTAGCCAGGGTTAAAACAGAGAAATGTAAAACACAATACGAAGAAGTTCAGATATGCAGACAAGTACAATGGGGCAGGGTATTTGGGGGGTTGGGCTCACAAACATATGTTAAACATAAAAAAATGTGAAACTTGAAAATTGCAATGAGCAATGAACAAGAGGATTCAAACAAGGTTCAATGTGATAACTATTAGAGTTGACAATGTCCGTAGGCCAGATTAGGTTTTTGTAATCGGAAGCACCTGTACAAACACTGCAGGACAGGTAAGTTCTTTTATATTACTGATTGCTCAATTGTCAACTCTTTCTTATATAAATTTTTATTTTTACTAAACGTCTTTTACTATAATTGTGGCAATAAAATGGCCATGACATCATATAATGAGTACTTTATTTTCCAAAACATTTTGGAACAATTTTACATGTTAGGATTCTTAGTTCAGCCTGCCATGTGAGGACAGGTGTGCCATGTGTCCTAGCAGACACCAATTAGGCCCCTTTCACGCGAGCGAGTTTTCGCATAGCACCCGCACTGAATCCTGACCCATTCATTTCAATGGGTCTCTGTACATGAGCTTTTTTTTCACGCATCAGTTGTGCGTTGCGTGAAAAAAGCGACATGTTCTATATTCTGCGTTTTTCCCCATAGAAGTGAATGGGGCTTCAGTGAAAAACGCATTGTATCCTGAAACAAGTGTGGATGCAATGTGTTTTTCACTGATGGTTGCTAAGAGATGTTGTTTGTAAACCTTCAGTTTTTCTCACGAGCACGAAAAACGCTTCAAAATGCATTGCACCCGCGCAGAAAAAACTGAACAACTGAACGCAATTGCAGACAAAACTGACTAAACTTGCTTGCAAAATGGTGCGGGTTTCCCTGAACGCACCCTGAACTCATCTGGACCTAATCCATCACGCTCGTGTGAAAGGGGCTTTACAGACACAAGCCAGCCATATTAGGGTGCAGAAATAATTTAGGGATACATTTACTTAGATTAAATTAATAGGTAGAAAAGTCAGGGTTTTACCAGAGAGGGAAAGCATAAGGTCAGAGTTCTGTATGTGTGTGTTTTATAGTGAGGAAAGGGCACCTACTGGCAAGTAGAAAGTTGTTCATATAATATACTGCAGTCAAAAAATCCTGCAGTGACTGCACAAACATAATTTTTTTCTGTGCATAAGAAGCCAAACAATCAAAATCAACATCAACCAGCCTCTACAGTTCATAAGTGTTTATAGCCATATTTCCAGCACCTCCAGTAGCATACAGTTCGCTGCGCAGTTGCTCCTTTTTCTTTCTAAAAAACAGTTGCAACTTTGCTAAAATTGCACAGTTCAAACATTTTACTGCATCAATATACTAGTTTAATTCAATGCATTGTATTGCCTTAATATACCAGTTTAAAATGTCAATAACTGTGCAATGTGCTCATAGAAGGGGAGATGTGTTTTATTGCGTCTGTCTGTTAATTAAAGAAAAAACACTTGCAATTTTCTACTGTTTAACAATTCGTGCACCAAACCTGTGACTGGTCGTTATCCAGGTCTATAGAAATAAAAATATCACTACAATGGCTTATAATATGACAGACTAAAGCTAACTGAGTACCTTGAAACATGTTTTGATCAAGCTGAGAGTTTCTCATTTCTCCCATGCAGCCTCCACTCCCTGCTCCAACTCATCCTACCTGTGGGAATGTCAGTTGTGATGAAGCAGCTCTTCTCAGCATCCACCCACTACCCCTCCCAGCAATGCTGCTCAACGCCCTCTACTACTCTTTCTCTTGTTCCACCCCACCCACTACACCAACTCAGCACATTGGCTCTGCGCAGTACATGCATAACATCATCATTCACAGCCTAGCACTCCAGGAAGCATGCTCAGTTTGTTTTCAACAAACTGAACACTTCCTTATTTCCACTATCTCTAGTTGATTATTTCACGTCCCTTACCTACTCCTCCAATGCACAGCCCCAAGTAAATAAAATTCCTCCCTCCAGCCTCCTCCAACACACAGTCCCATGTAAATAAAATAACTCCCTCCCTCCAGCCTCCTCCAATGCAGCCCCATATAAATAAAATCACTGCTTCCCACCAGCCTCCTCCAACACACAGTCCCATGTAAAAAAAATCACTCTTTCCCTTGAGCCTCCTCCAATGCACAGTCCCATGTAAATAAAATCACTCCCTCCCTCCAGCCTCCTCCAACATACAGCCCCATGTAAATAAAATCACTCCCGCCCTCCAGCCTCCTCCAATGCACAGTCCCATATAAATAAAATTGCTCCCTCCAGCCTTCTCCAATGCACAGTCCCATGTAAAAAAAAAATCCCCCTCCCTCCAGCCTCCTCCAACATACAGTCCCACTTTATTAAAATCACTCCCTTCCCTCCCACAGTCCCATGTAAATCACCCCCTCCCTCCAGCCTCCTCCAATATACAGTCCCAAGTAAATAGCATCACTTCCCAGCCTCCTCCAATATACATAGTAACATAGTTTATACTGCCAAAAAAGACATCTGTCCTCCCAGTTCGGCCTGTTATCCTTACAGTCCTATGTAAATCACTTAACTCTCCCCTTCTGCCACCAAAAGCATACCGTCCCATGTAAATCACATCTCTTCTTCCTTCCCCCTTATACAGTCCCATGTAAATCACATCTCCCTTCTCCCTCCATCATACAGTCCTGTGTAAATCATATCCCCCCTCCCTCCATCATACAGTCCCATGTAAATCACATCTCTCCTCCATCCCCCATCATACAGTCCCATGTACATCACATCTCCCCCCAGCACCCCATCATACAGAACCATGTACATCACATCTCCCTCCTCCATATACAGAAGTGACCTGCAAGGACCCACTGCTCTCTGCTGCTGTCTTGTGCAAATTGTGAGGCTCCAATACAATCATTACCTTCCCCTTGCCTCCTTTATCTGTGTGCCTGCACCACAAGCAGGCACTGTCAGGAATAAAAGATCTCAGCTCTCCTAAGTTAAGCCAGTAATACACTATGTTCCAAATTATCATGCAAATTATATTTATCTCTGATTTTCCTAAATGGTCGGTGCAAATGACAGTCAGTATAATAAAAGTCATCACCGTTCGAGTATACATCGAATTTTATTGAACAAACCTCCCAATGATAACAGTATATTCTTCTAAAATTAAAAAAACTCAAAATGCAAATTATTCCAAATTATTATGCACAGTAGAGTTTCTAAACATTTTATATGTTTTTAAGAACTGAAAATGTTCATTTGTGGAATTTGCAGCATCAGGAGGTCACATTCACTGAAATAAAAAGCTATTTAAATCCAAAACATTACAGTTACATGTTAACATAGGAACCCTTCTTTGATATCACCTTCACAATTCTTGCATCCATTGAACTTGTGAGTTTTTGGAGAGTTTCTGCTTGAATTTCTTTGCATGATGTCAGAATAGCCTCCCATAGCTGCTGTTTCGATGTGAACTGCCTCCCACCCTCATAGATCTTTTGCTTGATGATACTCCAAAGGTTCTCTATAGGGTTGAGGTCAGGGGAAGATGGTGGCCACACCATGAGTTTATTTCCTTTTATGCCCATAGCAGCCAATGACACAGAGATATTCTTTGCAGCATGAGATGGTGCATTGTCATGCATGAAGATTAGAGATGAGCGAGCACTAAAATGCTCGGGTGCTCGTTATTTGAGAAGAACTTTTCCCGATGCTCGGGTGCTCGTTTCGAGTAACGAACCCCATTGAAGTCAATGGGAGACTCAAGTATTTTTTGCAGGGGACCAAGGCTCTGCCTAGGGAAGGCTGGGTGAAAACCTGGAAACATCAGAAAATGATGGAAACACCACGGAAATGGACAGGAAACAGCAGGGGCAGCATGCATGGATACCTCTGAGGCTGCCTAATCCCACCATTACCCCAAAGTCTCCTGCAACAGCCTGGTGGTTAACCTCATGGCAATTGTGCTCACCCAGACCAAGAAAGGCGAGGCACATGCCCATCACATGTTAGGGAAGCACCCAACTAGGTGCAACGAAGGTCCATCACCCATGCCCATGCTGGCACTGCTCTCCTATCCCCAGCCACACGATGCAGGCATAAGCCTGACACAGCATGGCGGTTACAACACCAATGACTTTGTCCGACTGAGAATGCAGTGAAATGGCTTTTGTTGAGCCTCCAAAAATTTTTTTCTTGTCGGAGTACATAAAGTCGACCCTCAGCAAAAAAAATTTTTTTTAAATGTCGGTACTTGCGCCTCCTGAAAAATTGTTTTGGACTGTCTGTTTGACGCTCCTGAAACATTGTTTTACAGTGTCTGTAGTTGACACTGTGGAAAAATTGTTTGGAGAGAGGGCCTGTAGGGGGCCCTCCGGAAAAATTGTTTAGAGAGAGGGCCTGTAGGTGGCCCTCCGGAAAAATTGTTTGGAGAGAGAGCCTGTAGGGGGCCCTCCGGAAAAATTGTTTAGAGAGAGGGCCTGTAGGGGGCCCTCCGGAAAAATTGTCGGTAAAGAGTGCCAGTTGGCCCTCTAAAAAATTGCGTTTTGGGTCAGCGTTAGGCAAAGACAACAAGGAGGAGGAGGAGTAGGAGGAGTAGAGAAGAGGAATCGGATACATAAGTAATGTTAATCTTTAGCTGCTTTCCCCCGGAGGAGATTTGAATTCCGGTGAAATCCAGGCTTTGTTCATTTTAATAAGCGTCAGCCTGTCAGCGCTGTCAGTTGACAGGCGTGTACGCTTATCGGTGATGATGCCACCAGCTGCACTGAATACCCTCTCTGACAACACGCTAGCGGCAGGGCAGGCCAGCACCTCCAAGGCGTACAGCGCCAGTTCAGGCCACGTGTCCAGCTTTGAAACCCAGTAGTTGTATGGAGCAGAGTAATCGGTCCGGACGTTGGTATGGACAGCTAGGTACTCCCTCACCATCTTTCTGTAAAGCTCACTCCTACTCTGCCTAGACTGGGGACAGGTGACAGTGTCTTGCTGGGGTGACATAAAACTGGCAAAGGCCTTGGAGAGCGTTCCCCTGCCAGTGCTGGACAAGCTGCCTGCTCGCCTCCCCCCCCCCCTGCTACTTGGCCCACAGAACCGTGCCCTCTGCCGCTAGCGGCATCAGATGGGAAGGATTGTTTCAGCTTGTGCACTAGGGCCTGTTGATATTGATTCACTTTCATACTCCTTTCCTCTACAGGGATGAGAGTGGAAAGGTTCTGCTTGTACCGTGGGTCCAGGAGAGTGAACACCCAGTAATCGGTGTTTGAAAAAATTCTTCTAACGCGAGGGTCACGGGATAGGCAGCCTAACATGAAGTCTGCCATGTGTGCCAGAGTCCCAACACGCAAGAATTCCCTCTCCTCACTGGCCTGACTCTCCATTTCCTCCTCCTCCTCCTCCTCCTCCTCCTCTTCAGCCCATACACGCTCAAGAGTTAAGAAGGACTGAGCATTGGTACCCTCTTCTGTCTCGCCGACATTCTCCTCCTCTTCCTCCTCATCCTCATTCCCCTCCTCCGATACGCGCTGAGAAACAGACCGGAGGGTGCTCTGGCTATCAAGCGATGTATCTTCCTCCACCATCTCTTGTGACAAGCGCAAAGCTTCCGACTTCATGCTGAGCAGTGAGTTTTTCAACAGGCAAAGCAGCGGGATGGTGAGGCTGATAATGGCGGCATCGCCGCTGACCATCTGTGTTGACTCCTCAAGGTTGGTCAACACCTGGCAGATATCAGACATCCACGTCCACTCCTCATTGTAGACTTGAGGAATCTGACTGACCTGACTACCAGTTCTGGTGGAAGTTGACATCTGGCAGTCTACAATCGCTCTGCGCTGCTGGTAAACTCTGGATAACATGTTTAATGTCGAATTCCATCTTGTGGGCATGTCGCACAACAGTCGGTGAGCGGGCAGTTGTAGGCGGCGCTGCGCTGCTCTGAGAGTGGCAGCATCTGTGGTCGACTTGCGGAAATGCGCACAGATGCGGCGCTCCTTGGTGAGCAAATCAGACAGATTGGGGTATGTCTTGAGGAACCGCTGAACTATGAGATTGAACACGTGGGCCAGGCATGGCACATGTGTCAGTCTGCCGAGTTGCAGAGCCGCCACCAGGTTACGCCCGTTGTCACACACAACCATGCCTGGCTTGAGGTTCAGCAGTGCCAGCCACAGATTGGTCTGCGCCGTGATGCCCTGTAATAGCTCTTGGGCAGTGTGCCTTTTGTCACCTAAGCTCAGCAGTTTGAGCACCGCCTGCTGGCGCTTAGCCACGGCACTGCTGTTGCGCCTAGAGCTACCGACTGAAGGCGCCGTGCCCACGGATGGTAATTCGGAGGAGGAGGTGGAGGAGGAGGAGGGGTCGGAGGAGGATGCATAGTACGTCTGAGAGACCGTGACCGAGGTAGGCCCCGCAATCCTCGGTGTGGGCAGTACATAAGTGGCCCCTGGTCATACTCGGTCCCAGCCTCCACCAAGTTAACCCAATGTGCCGTCAGTGATATATAGTGTCCCTGCCTGGCAGCACTTGTCCACGTGTCCGTGGTTAGGTGGACCTTCTCAGAAACAGCGTTGGTCAGGGCACGGATGATGTTCTGTGACACGTGCTGGGACGGCACACCGGGAAAAATAGTGGCGGCTGGGGGCCGAATACCCAGGGGCAGCCACCGCCATGAGGTTGCGAAAGGCATCGGTCTCTACCAGCCTATAGGGCAGCATCTCCAGGCTCAGCAATTTGGAGATGTGGACGTCGAGGGCTTGGGCATGTGGGTGGGTGGAACTGTATTTCCTCTTGTGCTCCAGCGTCTGCTGTAAAGACAGCTGAACGCTGCACTGGGACACATTGGTGGAGGTTGTGGAGGATCGTGGAGGCGAAGGTGTGGTTTTCCGGCAGGAGGAGCTCGTGCCGGGGTCCTGGGCAGGGGGTTGACTAGCAGAGGCAGCGAGTGACACAGGGGAAGGAGCAGTGGTGTGACCCGCAGGAGGTGAACGGCCTTGGTTCCATTGAGTGGGGTGTTTAGCACTCATATGCCTGCGCATGCTGGTGGTGGTTAGGCTAGTAGTGGTGGCACCCCTGATGATCCTGGTGTGGCACAGGTTGCACACCACAGTCCGTCGGTCATCCTCAATTTCTTTAAAGAACCTCCAGACTTGCGAACATCTAGGCCTCGCCACGGGAGCTTCACTACGTGAAACAGTTGCTGCTGATGCACCAGCTCTGGCCCTGCTTCTCCCTCTGGCCACACCACTGCCTCTTCCAACCTGTTCTGGTGCAGCACTCGCCTCCACCTCAGAAGCACTGTCTTCACTCGGCTTATCAACCCAGCTTGGGTCAGTCACCTCGTCATCCTCCGATTCCTCAGTCTGCTCCCCCCTTGGACTTCCTGCCCTGACAACAACTTCACCACTGTCTGACAACCGTGTCTCCTCATCGTCCGGCACCTCTTTACACACTTCTTCCACTAAGTCAACAATGTCATCACCCACAGACTGCGACAGTTGGAAAACTTGGGCTTCGGGAAAGTGGTCAGCAGCAACCTGAGAAGTGGTTTGTGACTCTGGGAAGGGTCCAGAAAACAGTTCCTGAGAGTATGCCGGATCGCATTCCAAATTTTCCTGGGAGGGGGCAGACTGGGGGGAAGGAGGTTGAGGTGGAGGAGCCAGAGGAGTGCTCCCTTGGGTAACGTGGGTGGACTGCGTGGAAGACTGACTGGTGGACAAATTACTTGAAGCATTGTCCGCAATCCACGACATCACCTGTTTGCACTGTTGTGGTTTCAACAGTGCTCTACCACGTGTCCCTGTAAGTTGAGACATGAAGCTAGAGAGTGTAGCTCTGAGGCGTTCCCCTGCTCCCTCATCAGCAGGTACTGTCTCACCCTGCCCAGGACCACGGCCTCTGCCCCCTGCAGTAATTGAATGCCCATGCCCATGCCCACGTCCTCGTCCTCGACCCTTAGCCCTGAGGTTCAACATTTTCTGTATATAAGTGTATTATATATACCAAAAAAAAAAAAATGGGCCTGCTGTACTGAAACCCACAAACTTGTTCAATCTGAACAAGTTAATATATAGGTGGATAAGTTAGAGCAAAATTACGTATTTTATTACGTACCGTGCAGTATGGAGCAATTACACTGAAACTATTATATTAGGCAGACTTGGTCTGCTTAAGTGCAACCTAGACAAATGTCGCACAGAGATTTTTCTAATGTAGCTGTATCAGTGAGAGCAAAAGACCTTTTTTAATTACGTGACGTACAGTATGGGTCACCTGGACAGAAAATACGGATTTTGGTTTGTGGTGACTGGACAGCTGAACTGTGACACACAGAATGGTTCCACACAGCTGTATGAAATGGATTTGTATCACTGAGATAAAACAACAAAAAAACAAAGTCGCACTCAGATTTTTCTATATCACTGAGAGCAAAAAAACCTATTTGCAGTCTCCCTGCAAACTGCTGCAAATATGGCGATAGCTGCACTACTAGTGCCAGCCAGCCCAGCCAGAAGGAGAAAAAAAAAAAGTGTCTTGTAGCCCTTAGAAGGGCTGTTGGGTTCTTTTGAGATCACTCCTGCCTAACAGAGAACTAAATCCAGGCCCTAACACTCTCCCTGAAACGCAGCAGATCTGTCCCTAACGACATCCAGACTGCCTCTGAGCCGAGCACCGCCGGACGTCACTAGTATATTCCAGGGTCACCTGATCTGGCGAGCCAACCCCTGCTATCGACATGTAAGGCCCCACGTGATGCTGGGGGGTACCGCAGAGTCTCCTGGCTAGTGATTGGCGCCAAAAATTCAAAATGCGGGAGATGACATTTCCTCGAGCATGGCAGATGCTCGTCTGAGCATCGAACACATACGAGTACCCTAATGCTCGAACGAGCACTAAGCTCGGACGAGCATGCTCGCTCATCTCTAATGAAGACGATTTTGCTCCTGAAGGCACGTTTCTGCTTTTTGTACCATGGAAGAAAGTTGTCTGTCAGAAACTCTATATACTTTGCAGAGGTCATTTTCACACCTTCAGGAACCCTAAAGGGGCCTACCAGCTCTCTCCCCATGATTCCGGCCCAAAACATGACTCCTCCACCTCCTTGCTGACGTCGCAGCCTTGTTGGGACATGGTGGCCATCCACCAACCATCCACTACTTCATCCATCTGGACCATTCAGGGTTGCACGACACTCATCAGTAAACAAGACTGTTTGAAAATGAGTCTTCATGTATGGCTGGGCCCACTGCAACCATTTCTGCTTGTGAGCACAGGTTATGGGTGGAATTTATGCACCACAGCAAGCCTTTGAAGGATCCTACACCTTGAGGTTCGAGGGACTCCAGAGGCACCAGCAGCTTCAAATATCTGTTTGCTGGTTTGTAATGGCTTTTTAGCAGCTGCTCTCTTAATCTGATGAACTTGCCTGGCAGAAACCTTCCTCATTCTGCCTTTATCAGCACAAACACGTCTGTGCTCTGAATCAGCCACAATTCTCTTCACAGTACGATGATCACGCTTAAGTTTTCGTGAAATATCTAATGTTTTCATCCCTTGTCCAAGGCATTGCACTATTTGATGCTTTTTGACAGCAGAGAGATCCTTTTTCTTTCCCATTTTACTTGAAAATAGTGGCCTGCTTAATATTGTGGAACAACCAGTTTTCCTTTAATTGGGCTCACCTGGCAAACTAATTATCACAGGTATCTGAGATTAATTTCAGTGATCCAAAGAGCCCTGAGACACAATACCATCAATGAGTTTCATTGAAAAACAAAAAATTTTATCTTTATGACACTTAAATCCAAATTGCATAATAATTTGGAACATGGTGTATCTGTGCAGTCAGACAGCCACAGATGCTGAGTGATGATGTCAGGTTCCTCTGCCTTACTGGAGAGGGATGGAGCTAAAACAGCATTTGGAGCAGAGATGAAGCGAGGCAGGGGCAGGCCATGAACATATTGTCACTGCTGACTGACATATTCATGGTGGGTGGGAATCAGGAGCCAGAACACGTGCACAATGAACTGCTGGTGTTCTGGGAACAAGGAGGAAGTGGAGAGAGTGTCACGCTACGGTGTGGGAGGGAAACACCACACCGAGCACACACCGAAACACTACAGTGAGCAGAAGACCGGATCAGCAGGTAAGGAGCCAGTGGCAAGTAATACCACTGGACCAAGTGCACCGGAAATACTAGGGACAAAATCCAGAGGGCAGAAACCCAGTGAGCCCCGTTCTTCACAGAACCCCAGATGGTAGGGATGCACTTAGCTGAAACTCACTGGCTGCACCTCCAGGATGGTCCCGGTGCACCTGGCAACTTACCTGCAGATACTGCTGGAAGAAACACCAGCAGACAACACACCAAAGACTGGAACCCAGGCACATATACTGGAACCCGAACACTGAACAGGACACAGTACACACAACACACCCAGGAACCAGCTCACCAGCAACAGCTCACAGTTTTGCTGTTCCCCCACCGGGGAACCCTGGAGCCCTCTCACCGAAGGCACATACATACATGGAATGTCTGGACTCCATGTTAGAAGGTACATAGCAGTCGCAGACCAAACACCCACCCGGAACATAAACCACACCAAGGGCAAGAGGATGGGAAGACCTCGGGAAGACCTCGATGACATATAAGGTGGCCACAAGGACTAGGCAGATGGAATCCCAGGAGAGGTGCATAGCTCCAGCACCAAAGGAGGCTGGAGCACAACTAACCCACCAGGATAGCAAAAGGACAGAATTGGAAGGATGGCCAAGAAGCCCACGATGACATATCACAGTCTAATGAAAGTGGTGTGGAGGGTGAGGTCTATGATGATGACTGTCTGTTTGATAGGACCTGGTGGCTCAATTGGAGGTGATGACATCAGGGGAGGAGGGTGGTGGCTGTAGTGACAATAAAGAGCAGAGGCAACATACAGCCAAAATCACCAAAAAAAACTGCCAGGGTCAGATCTGCTTCTATTGTGGTCAGCTTAGGAACTGGTGATGCCACTGATACTCTGGATGCAGGCTCAAAACGTGCCTGATCTAGGCCAAGTTTAGCCTGGTAACTCTGTGAAGTATCTCCCATATGGCAGGTTTTTTCCACAGGGCCAGCACACAAAACCTCTGGCATGTGCAAGAGCTACAGGTTATAAATAAGCTGTGGGCATTCATACACAAACATAGGTACCAGGGCTCTATTGCAGCATATGAGGAGGTATCACCAGATCCAGTGGGAAAATTGAACTGGACAGCATTTGGAACAAGACTGTGCTCCTTCTCCTGGTCTTCTTTGTGGCAGCCTGGCCACATCCCCAAACTGTACAGTGTCCTTGTCATCAACATCAGCTACGTCTTCTCCTGCTAAGACTCCTCCTCCTTGTCCTCCACTCCATCATGAGACATCCATAATGGAATGTGTGGCCATGAGAACACTATTCGCTACAGGCAATTAGCGTGTCTGCAAGCTGAACTCTCATCTGGCCAAGTTGCTGGTGGTGCCATTGCTGCTGTACCACTTAGTTGTGGTAAATATAGGCAGGCATTATTACTTCTGTTCGTAAAATTTGTCTCATTGTTTTTCAAATGTGGCACAGCTCCACACCGTCACCAAAATTTAATTTTGCTGTATGATGTTCGTTCTTCTGGCCATCTATTTTTTTTTCTAGAAAATTGTTTAAAATTGTCTCATTTTCTACATGACTGGGCCCTTTCTCTGGTACATACGGTACTCTGTTCCCTGATCCCATGGACTTCTGGGAAAGCAGATTGAAACAGTGACTGGAAGTGGCCCACTTTACAATTGCTACACTGTATTGTTTAGCCTCCAGTGTCATTTCAAAGAAGGTTTTAAGCATAGCAGGTGGTGACTTAACACTCAAGTGGGAAAAATTGTCCTGTGCAAGTGTCTAATACATTACCTTTGTCGAGATTAATCAGGCACATGGATATGCGAAGATTTCCACACATCTCTAGCTGATGACATCCATGACTGTAAGTGGCTATTTATCATCAGAGCAGTGATGCAACTGCTGTAGCTCCTACTGGCAGGCATCTGCCCCCAATTAGGGACAACTGATGGAATGTTTTTTTAATTTTAAAAAGGCAGAACAAATGTTATGGCACAGTGTTTTTAACCAGGCTTTTTTATACCATCAAGCATGGTATAAAAACCATGCTTGATGGTATAAAACCACCTGACCGATTCTTTCGAATCTGACCTACAACTTATTTCAAGAAATTCGTTCATCTCAAATCAAAATGGGTAGGCCCAATCACAATGTCATAGAGGCTGCTTTCAAGTGGGTCCCTAAACAAATATGGTGCAGCAACACACGGCGACCATGCTGCCACAACACAGCACATGTAGGTTGCAAGACGTAGAAGCCCAGTAAAACACCCGCTGTCTAAGCCTCCTTGACACTGGGCTACATTATAGGCACAGGCACAGCACAGAAACAACAGTTACTGTGCACCACTGTATAACATGACTAGATCTGAAAATGCCAGCTAATTGCCAGCTTACCCACAAATTGTGCTGCTTTAGTGAGACATCACTGAACACATGCTCTGGTGCTTGAGAAACTGTGATTGCTACAGTGTTATAGCATATAAAGGTAGTTTCTTTAATGTTTGTACACATATAAAGAAGCTTTTAAAGGACCTGAGAGTTCTGTAATCTTTCTTCATATACAATTGGTAGTATAGAAGCTCATAGCAAGGTTTTCTGTTATTGAGGTTAAAGGGAATGGGTCATCAGAAAACGACCTATTGTTTAAATCATGTTTTTATGTTTAATGTATCTTTAAAGATTTTTGATAAACTTATTTTTTATTTTCCATGTCCATATCTATATTTAAACACAAACCTTAAAATCCTGCATTTTTCTAGCCACTAAAAGCCTAATAATAGGCACCACTTCTTGGTCTGTACATTTCACTTTACTGCAGTTATCTACTCATCTGTCATTCCGATCATGCCTCTAATGATATCACCTCTGTGTATAGATAAGACAGAATCCACCATTCACAATAACTGATTGTCAAAGCTTATCTATTTTTTCCTGTGCATTGTCCTCTGCACAGCTCACCGAGCATACTTAGAAAAATAGCCATGTTCAGGAAATAGAATAAAAACAATCTGCAATCAGAAAATAAAAACAGATTAGAAAAAAAGATATGTGTTGCTATCTGGTTTTAACCTTAACGAGTAAACACTATGCAGTAAGCTCCTAAGCTTACTCTGTTGAAGAGGACTGAGTAGGATGCTTGCATCCACACCAGCTTAAAGGGGGTTTCCTGCAAATTTGAAACTCTTTTTTTTTATTCACTTATCTGCTTATCTGGAGGACTTTCTTGCCTTTCTGTGGGCAGGCAGCAGCTCACATGAGACGAAAATGCACCTACCTCTTCCAGGAAGCATTGCAATTAGCTATTGTTAAAGAGTTGCAAATCAGCGGTTTGTGACTTTTATGCCAGTTTCTGATGCACAGGAGCATAGTAAATGACTACCAATATTTTTATTGCATGTATATTGCAATAATGCTTCATTTGCAACATCATATTCATTGAATAGTAATACTTCTCACGTGATATCCCATGTAAGGGGAACACTGCTCATGCCCCCCCAAGCCTATTGGGCCACAGATTTGTCTAGTCCTGTCCAGCCATGATTACCGCACTTGTCTATATTTAACCAGCAAAGGTGGATTTTTGTCTGTTATATTGCACAGTGAAAGTAACTTCTTTTATGAATTTTTTCTATTAGAACAATTTATTTCCATTCATCAGTTGTTTTAGATCTGAAAGCTGTGACAGCATTGGAGTATATCTTTTCATGTTATTCATCTACTTCAGCCTAAGTACATGAATGGAACTGGAATATAGGTCACAGTTTTAAGTTAAAAATAAATGTCCCCCTCAGCAATTTATTGTTACATGTGCACATTTCAAAATTTAATTTCGCTTTTCATTTTAAAAGGAGTCTGTCACCACATAACAATTGGTATGGTTCTATAAATTCTTGGTTTCAAACCAATATGAATCTGCCTCATTGATTAGAACAATTATCTTTACTTTTCTCAGATGTTTTTTTTTGTTAATGCCACATTTTATCCCATTCCTTTAGATACATTACTAACTCTAGGTAAACGACACAGTGTGTAATTTGAAAGGTATACAGTACATTAAGTTCTCCTGAAGGACTGAATTTAAGCACAAGTGGGTACATCGATGAATGCATTGCTAAGGTCTAGTATAAACATTAGCAGCTGGTAGCACACAGTATGTTTGTTCCAAATCGTCCCCAGCTATACGAAACTCTTGAGAAAAATTCTTCTTAGTATAGTTCTTACATGTTTATTAGAGACAGAGCTGCAAGGCAGGATACAGGGAATAATATAGGCGTCAGGCAGAACATGGCAATGAGGTAATGATGGCAATGACAATGGTAATGATGCCCTATCTCTCCCAAAAGGGACTTTCATACCCCAGAAAACAAAGGAGAGTTTAATAGTATAATTCAAGTTTGCCGCAGTGTACTACAGTCCATAGACATCAAAGTTCCACATTCTGTTACATCATTCATACCTTAATATTCATTTTGTGTCCACAAAAACATTACCATATGTAATCCTGTACACTTCTCAGTTCTTAATTGGTTAAAAGTTCTTGTTTGGAAGACTTACGCCTCTTTACACTTCATGATAATTAATTGGCCAAATATTTTTTAGCACGTTTGAGAATGAATATCTAATGCATTTTAACCTTTCACCCATTTCCCTCTGACATCATTGTCATTAAAAGTGTTTGTTTACCATAAAGTAAAGAAGGTGACAAGTGTCTAATACTCAATAGACTATAAAAATATCTCACTAAGACTCCACAATTTCATAACTAGTCCTAATCAGTAAATATATGTTTTACTCAATCACCTGGAGACCTCTGTTTTCCAGCAAAATTATTCAACAATGAGCTATTTCTTCGCTTTAACTCTTTGCTGAACTCTGAGGTACAAATACAAGATGTCTAACTGTCCAACAGAATAGTGGAAAGACATTGAGCTGGAGTCATACAGTGAGGATAATGTAAGAAAACACTATAGTCAGCATTCAGAATCACAGCCATCAAACTCAGAAACCTGAAACTACTACCAGTGCTCCTTAACCACTCTGGTTGGTTGGAAGCTAAGATTACCCCTAGGTTTTTCACCATAGCCTTTTGTAAGCCTGGATGGACTTGGCTGTTAGGGACCCACATTAAATCAGTGGAGTATGTTAGCAGAAAATTGGCGCTAGAAGAAAAAGACCTACCAGAATGACCAAGGTGCAAAGAGTAGTAAACAAGCAGGGTCAGAACCAGGAGAGATGGATAATGACAAAACAATGGAGATGATAATCCAGAAAGTAGACACAGTCAGAATGCTATGAGAATTATAAGCTCAGTCAGCAGATGAGAGGTTCATCCAGTAAACAAGCCACAGTCAGAATGCCAGGAGAATCAGTAGACTACAATTTTGCAGACAAGCTGTTAATCCAGAAACAAGCCACAGTCAGGAGAATCAGTAAAAGCCAAATAATCAGATGAGAGGTTACTCTAGAAAACAAACCACCTTCAAGTTACCAGGAGTCCAGATGCAGTAGTAATGAGTAGCACCAAGCCAAGGAACCCAGATAAACAAAATCACAGGCAATGGCAACGACTGAGTTGCAGTGTAAAATACCCTGCCTAGGTCTGGGATTGGATGCAGAGCCAGGAGGTTGATTGGCTTCCAGACTAAGTTGACGAGGAAGAGCTGAATTGGTTGGCATGGCATCCCTTCCACGACAGCACAGCATCTTGGCTGGGTAAACTCCTAACAGATAATGTTTGGCAGCAGAGGCCACAAACTTGCAGCATGCTGGGAATAAGCTTCAGTTCCTTTGGAGACTGGCAGTGTATGTGAAAAGAAATATGTAATGAAATATCCTGAAAGCTGTCTGCAGTCTCCTGGTAAAGGGGAGATAACAGGGATTATTCATCAGTGTCACAGAGGCATGGGAAGTCACTTCATTGTCCACAAATATCTTCTGGTAGGGAAGAAAGATGCTAGTGGAAGAACTGCATATTGCAGCGGAACATAGGTTGGTGAAAACTGTGTTATTGGTGGAGCTGGATAAATGCATGTACCTTTTTTGGAATGGTATGGTCTTTCCAAAAGATGTCTGTCCATAGGCAATATTAGTTCCATTATGTCTGTTCAGCACATCTTTAAAAATCTGCATACCAGAGGCATGATAGACTTGAACTTGAGTCACCATAGTCCTTTTATACTCTCCCATGTACCAACTCCTGTCTGCTTTCTGGATTTAAACAGAGATGAGCAACTTTCTTGAAATTGTTTTGGGTTGGAATAAATTGGTTGGAAGATTGGATTCAGATACAAATTAATTTGACCCAAATCAAAAGGGCTCAGAATGCCCTGAAAAGTTGTGTATTACACTATACGGTCTCCTAGCACTGTATGCAATACATTTTAAGCTCTTTAACACAAAGACACCATCAATAATATCACAGTGGCAGTGACATATATGGCTATAGGTAAATGCATGTTTGCCGGTGGTAACAAACAGTTTGTTTAATTACACCCTACAGTAATGGATTTGTTATACTTCTTAAAAATAAAAAAATTCAACAAATGTTCCCTTATTGGGAGCAGATGCTTGTTGGTGTTTAAACACACACAGTATCAGAAGAAGCAATGGCTTGTTTTGAACAAGAGGTCCAAAAATTAGCCCTGAGGGGGACATAAAAAAATGCGCAGTCTGCAGCAGAATATATACAGTGACCGTGACATTGCATGATATGTCTGGTTATGCCTGATACTCTTACTATCAAATGAGGAAACTTTGCAATAGGGTTATTGAAAAAATGGGCAATTGGACATAGTCTGCAGCAAAAATGGATGCTGCACAATATGTCTGGTCAGGTTTGGTAAACTTTAATTAAATGAGGAAACTTTGAAATAGGTTGATTGAAGAAAATGTGGAACACAGTCTGATTGACCCTGATGCTGCATGATATGTCCAGCCTGGTGTGGTATAAAACATATACACTGACCATGATGCTGCAAAATTGCAGAAACTTTAAGAACCTTTGCAATAGATTTTTTGAAAAATAGTGTAATTGGACAGTTTCCTATATAACTATTATGCTTAAAAATAATCAGCCAGTATATATAAATTGGGCTGCAAGCTGACTCCTACACATTAGAAAAAAGGAGTACTGTAGCTTTAAGTAGAACTGTAAGTACAGGATTGTCAGTGGCTGGTCTGCTGTACACTAAAAACCCCTGTTCTTAGTGCAATCCTCATTCGCTATCAATTAATGAAATCAATCTACGTAACTAAATCCTTAAAAGGGTTTTCTGAGATTTTGATACTTATGACCTATCCTCAGGATAGGTTATCAGTATCTGATTGGTGGGGAACCCCGGTCAATTAGCTGTTTGAGATGGCACTGGCGCTCGCTCTAGATTTAACCCTGTGTTGCCTAAACCGACTTTTGCCTTTCTCTCATATTAACCCAGTGCTGTGTTCCCTGACTTTTGGACTGTTTACTGGATTGCAATAATGCTGCCTGCCCTGGGCATGGCTTGTTTTTGGACTACGGTTTTGCCTGATCCTTCTGTGCTCCACACTGCTATATCTTGACCCCCGTAGGCAGCAGTCACTGAACAGAGATTACTCCAGGAAGTAGCAGTCTGGTGGTTCGCCTGTAGTGGGATCCAGATCTTTATATAGCAGTTGTGAGGAATAAGGAATCATGATCCAGGTTTTAGCCATGATTTAATCATGGGAATCATGATCCATGTTGGACATGACTTAATCACAGCCATCTGCTGGCACCTAGCAAATGGAGTAAACACCGCAGGTGTCCTGCCTTCAAAGCAGGTCACTTGTATACAATTTACGCCTTGCCCAGTCACTACGGAACCAAAGCCCTTTTCATAGGAAGAACCCTCAGCAGGGAGCTATCAACTTGTTAGACATGATATCCACTTTTCAGACATATCGGAGCCAGGAATTAATAAAGAATTATGGACTGGCTGTTAATGTTCATCACAAGCATAAGCCAATCATATATTCGAGAGATGGGGACAGAGAGGGATAGGTACATGTCCATAGGGTAGCAATCACGTTAGGAAGCAGAGATACGGAGATCTCCATGCAGGAACCTGATAAGTGTGTCGTGTTTGGTCTCCACCTGTAGCCGGAACTCAGGTGGATCAGTTGGTATCAGAACCCTTTCCCTGTGACCTCCCGGTCTGGAGCTATGGGCAATAATGGTTTTGTGGAGCTTTTGCTACCAGAACTGGGACAGGGGGACATACTCCTCCCAGGGGGAGGAGGGGAGTGGCCGGCTGCAGGGTAAAAGGCCCCAGAGAACAGAGGCCACTGTTTTTCTCTGAAGGGGGGGGGGGTCACCTGGAGCATGGTGTTTGGAGGGACCCTTGGACAAGCTGCTGACATCACTGCCCCCATGTGGTTACAGCCAGGCCTTACCTCAACCCAGAAATCATCTCAACGGACTATCCATCTCTCTGGTAACTGACTATTGTTCTGTTCAATTCAGTTGTACCATACCAGTTGTATTTGCATATCTGACCGTTGTATCCATCTTCTGTGTACATAGTTATATCTAGTGTGCCCTTAAAACGATTAATTATATAATTTAATCTGGTGCTGTTCTTGTATCTCGATCACGAATCCCCACGTCTGTGTTCTCGGTAATATTGATATACGCTACCTAGGGTTGGCTGCTTACCTGATATAATCCGTTAACGGACCGGAATTATATCAAATGAGAGCTGGTGGCAGTACTACTGGGCTGATAGACTCAGGTAATAGCGAAAAGGGTCTCTCAGCTGGTCAGGATTGTGAGTGAGCGTAGCGCCACGCAGGGATCCCTTGGGCTACCCTCTCTCCCTTTCTGTGCCTGCCTGTGCCCACGTGGACAGGAGGCGTCTGTGAAAAACTGTGCCGTACGTAACCTTACACACCCCGAGGGGGTGTGAAACGTCACGTGTTTGTAGTCAAAGACTGAACCGTACCGCGTAATCCCCACGTAAGCACACGCAGGGTGGGGCTGCGGTTTGTCACAGCAGTTAAAGGGTGAGGACCAGGACAATGTCCTTAGGAGTAGCCCCAAGTCAAATCTGTTCAGTGGTACAGCGGAACCACATTTGCTTCTGTAACATTCTGTTTGCTCCATTTTACAGTATGATGCAGCTTGTACTCTGCTCTAGATGCATTTTTATAAAGAAAGTACACCAGTATCAATAAATTACCCCCATTACAAGAGAACAGGGGTGTTGCTAGGGTCTCAAAAGATCCGGGGCCCAAGCCCCAATGAATATGGCCCAATTCTCTATGTTGACCACTTGCCCCCCCTTCCACAGCAGAACTTACCTTTCACACCCAGGGCCTCCAGGTGACGTCTCCTCTGATGTAGATCTTCTCTGTCATCATCTTCTCCATTCGGCCTGGACAACTTCTCTCAGCCGCCTCGTCTCTGCAGAATGTGACACACGGACATCTTATCTTCCTCACATTTCTATCATCATCCCCCAAAACCTCCAAATACTATCCTGGAGAAATAATAGTGCCCCCCATAGTAATAGTCCTACCAATAGTAATTCCCTCATTAGTAACACTGCACCCTACAGTGACCCCAGCACTGATAATGCTCCCCAAGAGTGCCCCCATTAGTAGAAGAGTCCTCCAGTATTAATAATGCCCTCACAGAACCCCCAGTAGTAATAGGGCACTCTATTGTTCCCCCAGTGGTAATCAAACTCTCTACAGACCCCTCAGTAGTAATAAGGCCCTCCATAGTGCTCTTAGTAGAAATAAGTCTCTCCTATAAAGCCCTCAGTAGTAATAAGAACACCTAATGTCCCCTGGATTTATAATAGCCCTACAGTGCCCCCAGTATTTATACTGCCCCCTACTGTTATAATGCTTGCCCTGAAGTGCCTGCTGTAGTTATATTCCTCCCTTTAGTGTCCTCAGAAATTATAATTCCTCAGCCCCTCCACCATACAGTCCTATGTAAATAAAGCTGTTTCCCTCCTGTGTAAATAACATCACACCATCTCTCCAGCCCCTTCCAAATACAGTCCCATGTAAATAACATAATTCCCATAGCCGTCATCAACATACAGTCCTATGTAAATATCACTCCCTCCGACAGCTGCCTTCAACATACAGTCCCATGTAAATAACATCACTTCCTTCTCACATCCACCTCCAACATGCAGTCCCGTGTAAATAACATCACTCCACACCACAGTCCAATGTAAATAACATAAACCTGCCCTCAGCCACCTCCAACATGCAGTCCCATGTAAATAACATCACTCCACACCACAGTCCAATGTAAATAAGGCTACTTTCACACCAGCGTTTTTGCTGGATTCGTCATGATAATACAACCGTCTGCATCTTTTCTGAACGGATCCGGCTGTATTATCTTTTAAATAGCCAGTGTGGATCAGTTTCTTCATGCGGACACCAAAACGCAGCAAGCAGCGTTTTAGTGTCCGCCTCCAAAACGGAATGGAGACTGAACTGAAGCAAACTGAAGCAAAACTGATGCATTCTGAACGGATCCTTTTCCATTCAGAATGCATTAGGACAAAACTGATCAGCTTTGGACCGTTTATGAGAGCCTATAACGGATCTCACAAACAGATCCTTACAACGTAAGTGTGAAAGTAGTCTAAGGCTAGTTTCACACCTGCAGCAGGGGACTCCGGCAGGCTGTTCCGGTGGGTGAACAGCCCGCCGGATCCGTGCTGCAGCAGGTGGACGTTTTGGGCCAGATCCGTGCTGCCGTATTCACTGTAATGGGGGCGGGCCACGGATCCAGCCGCAGCATGGCAAACCCTGCCGAGAACATGCTGTACTTTTGTTCCGGCTGCCTCTTGGCAGGGGTTGCCGTTCTGCAGCCGGATCCATGGCCGGAACGTAGTTCTGGCCCCACACGTGCACCTGCGGCAGCATGGATCCTAACAGCCTGCCAGAGTCCCATGCCACAGGTGTGAAACTACCCTAACGGAACCCTGCCCAAGACACCTCCAACACACAGTCCCATGATAACATCCCTCCCTTCTGCCCTAACATACAGTCCCAGTTAAATAACCACAACTCCCAGCATCCCTCTGCTTCTCCCTTCACTTACCTCTTCTGATGTAGCAGTGCTCACTGCAGCTTCTTCCCCACAATTCTCCTCTTCACTTTTGAAAAGGACCTGCGATGATGTCACAGTCATGTGACCAGTGCAGGATTGGACGACATTGATCACATGACCTGTGATGTCATCACAGGTCCTACATATCTTGCAGTCTGATAGATTCAATTGTACTGCCTCCTGAGGACAGCAATACAATTGTATTTGTCTAACAGGTAGGAAATTCGGGGCCTGGGAGAAAACATCAGGGGCCCAGGCCCCAAATGTTTTAGCCTAGCAACGCCCCTGCAAGAGAAAACAATTTATGGCAACAGATTGATTGCCAGTATAAGATAACAGAGTTAGTTCACACTACTAACCTTCTAACACTGGGCAACCAGATGGTCTGAATAAGGTTTATTGACTGAAAATGTTCATCACTTACTTACCTCCCAACTTTTAAAAATTGCAAAGAGGGACAATGTGTGCAGTGCACATTACAGCAGTATTGTTCATACTAGGCCACACCTCTAACTCCACCCAAAGAATAATTACTGGAGCCCTTTCGGCATTTTTTTTTATTGCGCTTCAATGTCCATTTAAATATGAGCTCATAAATCATCAGATTATAGATATTTTAACCCTTTCACGACCGGAGGTTTTTTCGTTTTTGCGTTTTCGTTTTTTGCTCCTTGCCTTCATACAGCCATAACTTTTTTATTTTTCTGTTCACATAGCTGAATGAGGGCTTGTTTTTTGCGGGACAAGTTGTACTTTCAAACGCCACCATTTATTATTGCATATGGCGTAGTGGGAAGCAGGAAAAAAATTCCAAATCGTGTGAAATTGCAAAAAAACCCCTATTCCGCTACAGTTTTCCGGGTTTTTTATTTACGGTGTTCGCTGTTCATTAAAACTGACTGGTTACTTTCATTCTACAGGTCAGTACGAATCCAGCGGTACCTAACATGTATAGTTTTTCTTGTGTTTTGATAGTGATAAAAAAATTATAAAGTTGGTTTTTGGTTATTTTTTTTTTGGGTCGTCATATCTTGACCCCTATAACTTTTTGGCATTTATGTGTACGGAGCTGTATGGGGGCTCATTTTTTGCGGGGTGATCTGAAGTTTTTATTGATACCATTCTGGGGTGTGTATGACTTTTTGATCGCTTTTTATTTATTTATTTTTTTAGAAAAAAAAGCGACAAAAAATAGCGAATCGACATTTTGACGCTTTTTTCCGCCACACAATTCACCATGTTGGAATTTTTTTTTTTCATTTTAAAAGTACGGGCGTTTTCGGTCACGGTGATACCCATGATGTCTATATTTATTTTTATTTAGGTATTTATTTTTTAATTATACAGAAAGGGGGGGTGATTTAAACTTTTATATTTTTTTTATTTTTTATATATTTTTTACCATTTTTTTAAATTTTTTTTTATTATTTGAAAGCTCAAATATGAGCTAATATTGTACTTTTTATTTTTTCACTATGAGCAATCTCTGATTTTTAATCTTGAATTAAAACTCATGATTGCTCATTTCTTATCCTGGCCTGCCATCTAGTGGCCAGAATAAGAATTGCACTTTGAAAGCTGTAATCCTCACCAGCGAGGATTACAGCTTTCATAGAGTGTACAGACGGCCCGATTGGCCAATCGGGTCGTCTGTACATCACCCGGAAGCGAACCGCCGATTGTGGTAAGTAGCCGCAAGTCTCTGCTGTTAAAAACAGCAGAGACTTGCCGACCATGACGCCGAGCCGGTCGGGAAGGGGTTAAGGTCCAAATTGCAGCAAATAATGAAGTTCTGGTCTAATATACAGGTAGAAACCAAACAGATAGTTTAGTAAGGAGCAATTTAGTAAATTTATTAATGCACATTTATGCATTAATTCTCCAGGTCAAAAAGAGAGACATTTAAGGAGCAAAGAGGGACAGAGGGACTTGGGTCAAAAAGAGGGACTGTCCCTCCAAAAGAGGGACACTTGGGAGGTATGCACTTATCTTATTCGCCTCTATGAGTTCATTCTAATAAATGAAATTTATCGAACATTTGAAGTGTATCAATTTTCCAGGGTTGGAAACCTACTATACAATACAGTAATTTACTACTTATTGGAGCACATTTACAACAGCTGTACCCCAGATTTATGATATACAAAAGTCACAAATTTTTGTACAAAAAATTGAGACTATTTACGACTGTTGCTGCCACTACTTTTTTATTTTTAAAAGGGTGGCTGGAGCTTAACATGAGGGGCGACCAACCACTGCCTGACACATTTACAATGATTTACACCAGAAAATGGGTCTGAATTATAACTAAAATCTATTCCAAGCTCCAAGATTACAGTTTCTGGAGCACAAGATAGGACAAATTTGCTGCATCTTCTCCGGTTCACTTTTTACTAAGACTAGCATAAGAAACAGCAGTCTTTACTAAATGCTCCCCATTGAGTTCTCCTGTACAGGACAGGGACTATTAATCCCCTTAATGTCACCCCTCTTTGGACATGGAAAATACCGCAACCAAACAAGACAAGCATGCCTGTGACCAAATGACCAAATGTTTGAGGGCTTCATAGTATGGCATTGAGAGCTACATGTGTCCTCCAGCCTGCAGGTTGTGCACCCCTGATCTAGAGTATCCTCCGCTTTCTGGACTCCATGATATGAATAAACAATTGTAATTCTCTGTAACATGCTGAGGCATACATGGTATTATGGGGTTTCGGCCTCCGTATAAACAAGAATGTACTTACACTCTGATAGCACGCATAGACTTTGAAAAAGGTGATGAATTGGGACACAACACATGGACTTGGAGAGCTGAATTACATTTCATTATACAATGAATAATGTTTACATCCATAGGACTGGTGAGGCCATTAAATAATATCAAGTGAAAAAAAAATTCTATATGGAAGATAAGGCAGGAATAATAGGGAACAAATTTAAAAAGGGTTGTCCAAGTTATTTTTTTGTTCTTTGTATGTTTCTAACTAGTGAAATATAACAACTTTCCCATACACTTTGTGCTTCTAAAGCTGCTGGTTTCTCAGATTTCACTGAGGGTCACATGACCTGTCATGTCAGCTTATCTCCCTGCTGTGTGATGTTTCGTGCACAAGCCTCAGAGATCAGATAAGAGTCTGTACATGAGACGTCACTGTGCTGGCCACGCCTCTTGCACTGCCGGGCTGCTATCTGCTCTCTCCCTGGATTCCTTCAGATAAAACATTAACCCCTTCAGCCAGAACACACTGAGGGCTCAAGGCTTTACAACAGTAGCTACAAGCAGTGAGGAGACAAATGCTGGGCACAAAGGAATTCTGCAAAGTATTGCACAAGAAAGGTAGGGGGAAGTTCCTGTGTGTATCAGTAATGTTATTGTACAGCTGGGACTTGTAGTCCTACACATACAACATGCTGCTGAGTATCCTAGCAGTCAGACATGTCACTCAGGCCAGTACTTGTATTCACTCCCTTTGCAGAGCTGGGGATGGGGCAGAGATTGCTATTACTACAGGTAAACAAAGGCCAGAAGAGAACCAGGAAAATGAGGAAATATAGATTTTTTTTGCTTAACTTAGTTATATATTGCTGCCCATCAGATTTACAGTGCTATATATATTTTTTCAAATATATCAGAGGTCAGTACAGAGATCTCTCCCACAATCTATTTATCCCCAGGACTGTGACTGTGACGAGGGGCCATCCTCTGCGTCTGGAGGAAAGAAGGTTTGTACACAAACATAGAAGAGGATTCTTTACGGTAAGAGCAGTGAGACTATGGAACTCTCTGCCTGAGGAGGTGGTGATGGTAAGTTCACTAAAAGAGTTCAAGAGGGGCCTGGATGTATTTTTGGAGGGTAATAATATTACAGGTTATAGTTACTAGAGAGGGGTCGTTGATCCAGGGAGTAATTCTGATTGCCTGATTGGAGTCGGGAAGGAATTTTTTTCCCTAAAGCGGGGAAAATTGGCTTCTACCTCACAGGGGTTTTTTTGTCTTCCTCTGGATCAACTTGTAGGAAAACAGGCCGAACTGGATGGACATATGTCTTTTTTCGGCCTTATAAACTATGTTACTATGTTACTATAACTCGGACAACCCCTTTAAGATAGTTTTTTTATATGCCAGACTTAGTCTAAAGTGTGCTGGAGTAAGATGCACCAAATTTTTTAAGAGTAATGCTTGTCTAAATTTGTTTCATCTTGGATCGTCCAGGCACTATGAATTGAAATTGACGCAAGCTACAGGCTGGCATATATCTCAGCTATAATTTATGCCAATTTTCGTCCAAGCCTCTACCCACTTTTTGAAAAATGGTGTGAGCAAAATTTCCCCCTTTTGTAGGTTCTGATGTATTTTTTTTTTTAGAAGTAACTATAAAAGAAAATTTTAGCAACAGCAGGAGTAAGTAAAATAAAGTATTGAAACATGAAGAGTCTTTTTGTTAGCTGGTAATGTTCGGCTCCCCACTGTTTCCCATTTTATAACGCACTTCAGTTCAATGTTTCAAGAACTCAATGCATTTCATCAACCTCTTGGAATTTTACTAGCACTTAAATAAGCTGAATTGAAATAAAACATGAATCTGCTCTGCTAGTTTTTAAATACAGAATTTGGTTGTAAAACATTTCATTTCTGCAAAGTAAAGTAAGCCATAAAATTAAATGAATGGTTTATAGCCTGTGATATCAGGGAAAACTGGCTATTGATGTACATTTATATGCAACAGTCAAAGCAAAGACATTTCCTTAAAGTGAAAAAGATTCAAACAGGAAAAATACATTTTAGTATCAAACTTGTAGCGTGTGAATATACCCTCAGAATAAAAGTGAAGACAAAGTTGTGAAGCTCATGTCAAAGGGTACAGAGACTAGAGCAGGGATCTAAAACTTGTAGACTTTCAGCTGTTGCAAAACTACGACTCCTAGCATGCCCTGAGAGTTGTAGGCTGTCCAGGCATGATGGAAGTTGTAGTTTTACAACAATTGGAGGTCCATGATTTTCAGATCCCTGGACTGGATCACAGATTTGGTTGCAATGTGTTGTACATTAGGTGGTATTATGATTTCAACAAATAATGTGCATTCTCTGTAGAGCAAAAAGAGTTTTCTTTTAATATACTCTTTTGTAAGGCTAGTTTCACACTGGCATTGTGAGATCCGGCAAGCTGTTCTGGCAGGGAATCCAGTGGCTTCCGGCAATGCCAGATCCAGAGAAACCCAGATAGAGCCAGCAGGCTGTTCCCTGCCAGAAACTCCAAATACTGTGCTGTTCCACATCTCGTAAGGTACAGAGACTGTTTGCAAAATTATATTACGTGGTTTCCTTAGTTATATATATATATATATATATATATATATATATATATATATATATATATATATATAATTATTGCAATTTCTGCCTCAGTGTGATTGTTGCCATCCTGCTGCACCTTACAGGCGTATTTCCATCTCAATAAATCATGGCAGAGCCACGACATATGTTCTACACCAAAATACACCACAGGAGTCCATACCCTTAGAGTTTAGAATATTCTTTCTCCAGTTGTTTCCTACTCTTCTTCTCACCCCTCTCTATGGACAGTGGTTGTAACTAGAGATGAGCGAGTAGTGTTCGATCGAGTCGGTATTCGATCGAATACTACGCTATTCGGCATACTCGATTTCAATCGAGTATAACGGCGATGGCGCACTTAGAATTCGTTTCCCCTCCCACCTTCCCTGGCGCTCTTTTTCCACCAATCAACATGCAGGGGGGGTATGACAGGCCCGCAGAGCACGCTGGCAGCGCGAAAACGGCGTCTACATGGATTGGCTGGAAAAACCATGTGACCTCGAATATTAAAAACTCAGCTCTTCCTGCTCGTTCGCATATGCTGCGTGAACTTAGTCAGGGACAGAGGCTGGAGAAGGGACAGATAGGTTTTAGCTGTTGGACAGACAGGAGCGTGATTAAAAGCCCTTATCAGGGCTACTATAGTGCAGTACAGTGATAGCTTTACTACAATATACACTCTGCAGAGAACGGCTGCTGTATTCAGGGATAGCTGCTGGAGTAGGGACAGAGAGAGGCATTAGTGGTGTATTAGGTGCTCTGCTACATACAAACTATATTTGGCACTACTGTTCTGCGTTCTTTTTGGCTGCAAAACCCTGTTATATACCTAGTGTGTATATGCACCATCTGATCTGGCAGTATACGGCTGTGAATTTTTTTTTTTTTTTTTAATACAGTTTATTTGGCTCTAGTGTTCTGGGTTCTGTGTGCCTGCAATACCCTTTTTGTATACCAGGTGTAAATGCCCACCGTCTGACCTGTTAGTACACGGCTGTGTACCTAGAAATAAAAAAAAAAGGCCTTTTCTTTGGCACCTGTACTGTGCGTTCTCTTGCAAAATAATTTTATATACATGGTGTTAATACCCACCGTCTGATCTGTTAGTACACGGCTGTGTACCTAGAAATATAAAAAATAGGCCTTTTCATTGGCACCTGTACTGTGCGTTCTCTTGCAAAATAATTTTATATACGTAGTGTTAATACCCACCGTCTGATCTGTTAGTACACGGCTGTGTACCTAGAAATATAAAAAAAATAGGCCTTTTCATTGGCACCTGTACTGTGCGTTCTCTTGCAAAATAATTTTATATACATGGTGTTAATACCCACCGTCTGATCTGTTAGTACACGGCTGTGTACCTAGAAATATAAAAAAATAGGCCTTTTCATTGGCACCTGTACTGTGCGTTCTCTTGCAAAATAATTTTATATACGTAGTGTTAATACCCACCGTCTGATCTGTTAGTACACGGCTGTGTACCTAGAAATATAAAAAAAATAGGCCTTTTCATTGGCACCTGTACTGTGCGTTCTCTTGCAAAATAATTTTATATACATGGTGTTAATACCCACCGTCTGATCTGTTAGTACACGGCTGTGTACCTAGAAATATAAAAAAATAGGCCTTTTCATTGGCACCTGTACTGTGCGTTCTCTTGCAAAATAATTTTATATACGTAGTGTTCATACACACCGTCTGATCTGTTAGTACACGGCTGTGTACCTAGAAATATAAAAAAAAAAAGCCTTTTCATTGGCACCTGTACTTTGCGTTCTCTTGCAAAATAATTGTATATACGTGGTGTTAATACACACCATCTGATCTGTTAGTACACGGCTGTGTACCTAGAAATAAAAAAAAAAAAAGCCTTTTCTTTGGCAACTGTACTGTGCGTTCTCTTGCAAAATAATTTTATATACGTGGTGTTAATACCCACCGTCTGATCTGTTAGTACACGGCTGTGTACATAGAAATATAAAAAAATAGGCCTTTTCATTGGCACCTGTACTGTGCGTTCTCTTGCAAAATAATTTTATATACGTAGTGTTCATACACACCGTCTGATCTGTTAGTACACGGCTGTGTACCTAGAAATATTTAAAAAAAAAGCCTTTTCATTGGCACCTGTACTTTGCGTTCTCTTGCAAAATAATTGTATATACGTGGTGTTAATACACACCGTCTGATCTGTTAGTACACGGCTGTGTACCTAGAAATTTTTAAAAAATAGGCCTTTTCATTGGCACCTGTACTGTGCGTTCTCTTGCAAAATAATTGTATATACGTGGTGTTAATACACACCGTCTGAACTGTTAGTACACGGCTGTGAAGGCAAAATATTGTAACCAAAAAAAATAAAATGCGGAGGGGGGCTAGCGGAATCGGACGTGGACGAGGACGGGGGCGCGGAAATGCTGTTGGTGGCCTTGTTGAAGCCAGTGGGGATACAATGCGTGCTGGTGAGGGTCAGCCAGGATCCCACTCATCCAGAATCCCTGCCTTTATGGGACAGTTAAGCAGGGGGCGGGTTACACCGCTGTTGAGGCCTGAGCAGGTTGAACAGGTGGTGCAATGGATAGCCGATAGCGCTTCCACACAGTTGTCCACCAGCCAGTCATCCACACAGTCTCACTCTGACCCTCCTTCCTCCACACCTGGCCAACAGAGTCATCCCACCATTGACCCCTCCCAGGAGCTCTTTTCGGGTCCTTTTTCAGATGTGCCGGAAGAATCCCAGGAGCTAGCAGAGGAATTTGTTTGTAGTGATGCCCAAACACTTGAGTATTCGCCATCTCCTGCTGATGTGGACCCTGAACCAGCATCTGTTATCATGAGCGATGATGATGATGAGACGCAGTTGCCATCAAGGGAGGCTGTTGGAATGTCCAGTGGGCAGGAGGAGGAGCAGAGTGAGGAAGTGGAAGAGGAGGTGGTGGATGACGAAATGACCGACCCCATTTGGCCAGGGGTGATGTCCAGCGGGGAAAGCAGTGGAGAGGTGGTGGTCTGCGCAGCACCGAAAAAGGCAGCAAGAGGCAGAGGGATGTCCACAGGCAGAGGGATGTCCACAGGCAGAGGACAGTCCAGACAGAGAAGTGAGGCCACAGCCAGCAGGGCCGAAGCTGTTCCCGGCAGCGGGCAGTCGCGCGAAGCTCCCCCATCGAGGCCTTGTACTTCTGTGGTGTGGAGATTTTTTAATGTTTGTGCGAATGACAAACTGAGCGCGGTTTGCACACTCTGCCACTCAAAACTGAGTAGGGGCTCTGAGAAGAGCAATCTGACCACCTCAGGCATGCGGCGTCACTTGGAAGTCAAGCACTGGGCTGAGTGGGAGAGAGCAAACGCAATACAACCTGCGCAAGGTCTTCCTGCCACTGCCTCTTCCCCTTTATTGTGTGCTGCCACTGCGGTCCAGACCTCCAGCCAGGACACCTCCACATCTGCCTCTGCCTCGGCTACTTTGGGGCCTTCTCCTTCAGCCTCCCCTTCCCCCGCCTCTTCACCTGCACCTTCACACTCCTCGTCCCATCAACTGTCCATCTCGCAGGCGTTCGACCGCAGGCGGAAGTACGCCTCGAGTCACCCCCAAGCCCAAGCCTTAAACTGCCACATCTCCAAACTGCTGGCCCTGGAGATGTTGCCGTTTAGGCTTGTGGAGACGCAGGCCTTCCGCGACCTGATGGCGGCTGCCGCACCTCGCTATTCCGTCCCCAGCCGCCACTACTTTTCCCGGAGTGCCGTCCCCGCCCTGCACCAGCACGTGTCGCGTAACATCAGGCGGGCCCTGAGGTACGCAGTCAGCGCAAAGGTCCACTTGACCACCGACTCGTGGACAAGCGCTTGTGGCCAGGGACGCTACATCTCTTTGACGGCACACTGGGTGAATGTAGTGGAAGCAGGGACGGGGTCGCAAACAGAGACGGCCTACCTACCACCCCCGCCCAAGATTGCCAGCATGGGTTCTGATAAACCCCCTCCTCCTCCTCCTCCTCCTCCTCCTCTGCCTTAACATCGCCCTCAGCCGCTAGCTGGAAGCGTTGCAGCACTGGCGCGGGGAGACGTCAGCAGGCGGTGCTTAAGCTCATCAGCTTGGGCGACAGGAAGCACAGCGCCCCAGAGGTGAGGGACGCCATATTGCAGCAGACGGAGATGTGGCTGTCGCCGCTGCAGCTAGGACCAGGCATGGTCGTGTGCGATAACGGCCATAACCTGGTGGCGGCTCTGGAGCTTGCCGAACTCAATCACGTACCATGCCTGGCCCACGTTTTTAATCTGGTAGTCCAAAAATTTCTAAAGACTTACCCCAACCTGGCAGAGCTACTGGTGAAAGTGCGGCGCTTGTGCGCTCACTTTCGGAAGTCAACTGTAGCTGCTGCTAGCTTAAGAAAAACTCCAGCAATGCCTCCATTTGCCTGAACATCGGCTGTTGTGCGACCTGCCGACTCGCTGGAATTCCACCTATTCCATGTTGGCCAGGGTGTGTGAGCAGCAGAGAGCATTGATGGAGTACCAGATTAATAATCCACGCGTGCCTCCAACTCAGCTCCCTCAGTTTGCCAACCACGAGTGGCCATGGATGGCAGACGTATGCGATGTACTGCGTATCTTTGAGGAGTCCACCAAGAAGGTCAGCAGCGAGGACGCTATAGTGAGCGTAACCATCCCGCTCCTATGCGTCCTTAAAGAATCGCTCATCGCAATAAGGGAGAACGCATTGCACGCAGAGGAGACGGGGGTAGGAGGAGACGCAACGGAGCTACACAGTCAGACCACACTTTTGTCTGCTTCACGGTGGCAGTTGCAGGAGGAGGAGGATGAGGAGGACGACGTGGAGGTGGCTGTGGAAGAGGAGGAGGATGCTGGCGGCGAGGGGTAGCAGTCAGGCTGTGTGCGTCCCATTGGTTCAGCGCGGATGGGGCGGAGAGGAGGCGGAAGAGGAAGAGGAGGAAATGGCAAGTGATCCTTCTGGTGGGGGCAGTGACGTCATGCCTATTCAGAGTCTGGCACACATGGCTGACTTCATGCTGGGCTGCTTTTCCCGGGACACACGTGTTGTCCGGATAGTGGAGAACAAACTGTACTGGGTCTTCGCACTCCTGGACCCCCGGTATAAAGATAACGTCTCCTCTTTTATTCCGGTAGAGGAGAGGACGAATCGATTGCTGGAATACCAGAGGGATCTCGTGCAGAACATGATGGAGATTTTCCCACCCACCATCGCTGGCGGCAGAGAGCAGAGGGTCTCCCAGAGTCCCACAACATCGATCAGGCCCACAGCCACCAGGGGAACACTCTCCAAGGTGTGGGACACGTTCATGGCACCCCCTGGTGCAACTTCCATCACTGCGGGGCCCGCTATCAGCAGGAGGGACAAGCATCGGCGGATGTTGCGGGAGTACCTGGCAGACCGTACCCCTGTCCTCCCCGATCCCTCGGCGTCCTACACTTACTAGGTCTCCAAGTTGGACACGTGGCTGGAACGCGCCAGCGTGCTATCAGAAAGGGTGTTCAGCGCAGCCGGGGGCATTATAACCGATAAGCGCAGCCGCCTGTCAACCGACAGTGCCGACAGGCTGACGCTAATCAAAATGAACAGCAAGTGGATTGACCCGGACTTTGCTTCTCCAACAGTGGAAAGCAGCCAAAAGTGAAGTGCCATCTGTATGAAGTGCCATTTCCTCCTCCACCTCTTCCTCCTCCTCCTTTACCGCCTTAGAATTGCTCCGTAAAAAAAAAAAAAAAATATTTATGGCTCACCTCTTGGGCCTACAAACAATTTTTAAGAGGTCTCACCTCCTGGGCCTCCACATAATTTTTAAGAGGTCTCACCTCTTGGGCCTCCACATAATTTTTAAGAGGTCTCACCTCTTGGGCCTACAAACAATTTTTCTCATGCCTCACCTCTTGGGCCTACAAACAATTTTTAAGAGGTCTCACCTCTTGGGCCCTCCACATAATTTTTAAGAGGTTTCACCTCTTGGGCTTCCACATAATTTTTAAGAGGTCTCACCTCTTGGGCCTACAAACAATTTTTAAGAGGTCTCACCTCTTGGGCCTCCACATAATTTTTAAGAGGTCTCACCTCTTGGGCCTCCACATAATTTTTAAAAGGTCTCACCTCTTGGGCCTACAAACAATTTTTCTCATGCCTCACCTCTTGGGCCTACAAACAATTTTTAAGAGGTCTCACCTCTTGGGCCTCCACATAATTTTTAAGAGGTTTCACCTCTTGGGCCTCCACATAATTTTTAAGAGGTCTCACCTCTTGGGCCTCCACATAATTTTTAAGAGGTCTCACCTCTTGGGCCTACAAACAATTTTTAAAGAGGTCTCACCTCTTGGGCCTCCACATAATTTTTAAGAGGTTTCACCTCTTGGGCCTCCACATAATTTTTAAGAGGTCTCACCTCTTGGGCCCTACAAACAATTTTTAAGAGGTCTCACCTCTTGGGCCTACAAAACAATTTTTCTCATGCCTCACCTCTTCGGCCTACAAACAATTTTTAAGAGGTCTCACCTCTTGGGCCTACAAACAATTTTTATTATGGCTCACCTCTTGGGCCTTAATACAATTGTTAAGAGGTCTCACCTCTTGGGCCTACAAACAATTTTTAAGAGGTCTCACCTCTTGGGCCTACAAACAATTTTTATTATGGCTCACCTCTTGGGCCTTAATACAATTTTTAAGAGGTCTCACCTCTTTGGCCTCCACTTAATTTTTTCGAGGGCTCACCTCTTGGGCCTCCATATAATTTTTTCGAGGGCTCACCTCAAGCTAACTTTGCGCACTCATTAAAATATTTTCACAACAAGGACCTAAGAGCCCTCGATGGGAGAGCTTTGTGTGGGGGCCTGTTATAGGGAAGAGATGCGGCCCTGCGGGCTCTAGCTTGCCTTCTCCATGAGCCTCTGGCCAGCCCACGGCCTCTTCCTGCCTTTTGCGGTCCTACGCATCCCTCAACATCCCCACTGCTTTACCTGCTAGACATGACACTGGGCCAGGTCGGGGCACTGACTTCGTCATACTCAACCACCTCCTCTTACACTGCCTCACTTTGCTCCAACAGCCTCCCTTGCTGGCAACTGTGTCTCATCATCGTCCCTAATCATTTTACACTTTAGTGCCCGTTCCACACCACCATCAGCTAGAGATGGAGCTTGCTCCAGTGTTTGGGCATCAGAACAAACAAAATCCTCAGATAGCTCCTGCGATTCTTGCATGGGTGGGAACACTGGGTTGATAACATTGGGCAGGGTGGGAGGAAGGAGGGTCAGAGTGAGGTCCCTGCAGTTTCTGCAGGCTATCGACGAGACTGGACTTTGTGGACTTGACTGAGTGGTGGACAGATTTAAAAGGAGAATCTAGAAGGAGAAGGAGGGGTTTGCCGAGCTGTCTGTAAGGGTTGCGGAAATCCAGACAGAACCAAGGCCCAAAACTTGGGTGGGGGTAGCAGGTTTGCCCGTCCCCGCCTCCACAACATTCACCCAGTGTGCCGTCAGGGAGATGTAGCATCCCCGGCCTCAAACCAAAGTGTTGGTGGTCAAATGGCCTTTTGCAGTAACCGTGTTACTCGGGCGTGGATGATGTTTTGGGACATGTGCCTGGGCAAGGCAGGGATGGCACAGAGGGAAAAATAGTGATGGCTTGATTGCTTTCCCCCTTGCCTATGCCATCTGTGGTTGTCATAGGCAACGTGATTTTAAGGGGTGCAGAATTTTATCTTCTTTTTTGTCTAGTTTGGCTTGGGGTCCATGGCAATGTAGAGGAAAGAAGGTTTCCTTGTATGGTCTCACTTTACAGAGAGGTTACATTGTCTTTGGAGTGTATTGTTGAGAGGCTGTGATAGTGGCGTAATAGTGCGACTTGGGCACGTTATATGCACCCAGACATGCTTCCCCTGCTGTCCCAGTTGCATTCCAGCAGTGTTGGCATCCTTTTCTGAGGTTTCAGGGTGGACTTGGTGACCTCCAAGTGGTCGAATTGAGATTTCCAAGTGGCGAGCATTTTTTTCCCATAGACTTTAATGGGATTCGATATTCGGTCGAATAGTCGAATTTCGCGGTCTATTCGAATCGAATTTCGAACTTTCGAATATTTCACTACTCGCTCATCTCTAGTTGTAACCTGATCCCTCAGTGAGCTGCTCCATTATAAGTCAATGGCTCTGTGGATGCTGCTGGTGTCCATTATTTGAGGGATCTGCCACTGTGTCAAGGTTTTCATTATGTGTGAGGTGGTCTCATTGGTAAAAATACGTCCAGTTGTTGCTAAGGCCAGACTATTGAGGCAGTTTTGACAAGAGTGATCATGTGGTGCACAGGTTTTTGACTGGCTCCAGTAATCTCTTAGTGATCCCTTTGGTTCCTGTTGCGCTCTGTAGAAAAATAAAATATACATTTATTATTATTCTGAATCTTGAAATGGTCCTCCATAAAAATCACTATATTCCGGCTGATAAGGCTACAGAATAAAAAGCTTGAAAAACAATTCTTTACAGTGAATTTGTAGGCAGCATGTTACAGAGCAGGATGAGCATTGCATGATGAACTGGCATTTTAGCAGTTTTCTCCTTTGCATGCTATATCTATAATTCTCAGTTTTCCCTGAAGTGGTGGGTGGAAACTAAGCTGCTCATCAAGTCTTGCTATAGACTACACTTAGAGACAGAGGTTCTGCTCCCCAACTCTCTCTTACTCAGAATCAGTCAGAATCACCCAGAAGCACAGTATAGGGAAGGACTGAACGGTATAGATGTGAATAAAGCAGTTGGGGTGCAAAATAAGACTATTAGCTACTGAATCATAGCTGTATTGTGCCTGCACAGTGCACTTTTTCTCCCCTCCCCTTCTCTTCTCCTCTCCATAGACTTATATGAGATGATGTAATCTGATACTTCAGTGAGCAGGCAGCTCGTCTTGGTTCCCAAGAGGGATTTCTCATATATGTCAGAGAAATGGTTAGTTTAGAAAAGTGTGTATATCTGCCTCTACTATTGTCAAGTTGCCTCAAAGTACAATGACCATTTAAATGTGTTGCCTCATCTTAGATATTGGTGGCATGTCACTAGGATATGCCACCAGTGTCAGATCGGTGTGGTTCCCACCTCAGTGACCCACACCTATCTCCAGAATGGGCCCTTGAAAGTGAAGGAGAATGCACTGCACTTTCTATGAGATTTCTGCCGATCACTATTTTTATTAATAAATTATACCATCAAGAATAATGGGATTATATTAGCAGACATTTCTTCATCATTACAACAGGAGTCTTTATAGTGATTGCTAACATGAGCATGTAGATTACCTATTTACAAAATATGGATTTCTTTTAGCCACTGAAATATCACTTTTATAGCCTTCTCTAGTGCCCATCCGCTGGAGATTAATTATGTGTGATACTCAATAAAGATGGACATTATTGTGAAAGTTCTCACATGTACTTGGATGTCTGCCCAAAGCGCTCAATGATATCGAAGAAGGCACTGGCTATGATGTCAGGTGTGATTTGTGCCTAAATCTAGATAATTTCTATCAACCAACTTTTATTTCAAAGCATCAAAAATCATAATAAAGTAAATTAAGGAGGCACATTTTGATACTGACAAATATACAGTATACTGCAATATAATAGCAAGAACGAATGATGTAGGAGATAAATAACGTTAAAGGGAATCTGTCACATGATTTTACTGTATGGAACTATAAGTATTGCCATGTTCAATAAAATACCTTGTGCCCTGGTGTAGTCTTCATTCTTTGTTTACTGCTGTCATTTTCTTTTTATTCCAGTTTTTTTTCATATGCAAATTTTCAAACAAGGTGCCCAGAGGGGCGTTAGTATCGATCTAGGGAGCCCAGTAACGCCCCCTCCAGTGCCCATCCCGCCTTCTTTCACAGCCCAAGCACTCCTCTTCAGGGCAAAAGTAACCTCCCACATCAGTACTGTTGGCCACCTCCCCCTTCCTACGTCACGGCAGCTCTAGATGCTTTCCATACACTGCCGAAATCTCGCGCAGGCGCAGTACCACTCGCTGCCTGCACCTGCGCAATAACAATACTCTGAAGGGAAACAGCTTTAAAAGCGTCACTTTTGCCTTGAAGAGGCGTGCTTGGACTGTGAAAGAAGGCGGGCTGGGAACTGGAGGGGGCATTACTGGGCTCCCTAGATTGATACTAACGCCCCTCTGGGCACCTTGTTTGAAAATTTGCATATGAGAAAAACTGGAATAAAAAGAAAATGCCAGCAGTAAACAAAGAATGAAGACTACACCAGGGTACAGGGTATTTGATTGAACATGGCAATACTTATAGTTCCATACAGTAAAATCATGTGACAGATTCCCTTTAATAATGTATTTAAATGTTTTAGGTATTTATTCAAAAGGTGGGAAGGTGGGGGTCATACTGAAGGCACACACATCTTTCCTGCATTGTCTATGTGGTCTACATGCACCTTTTGAGACTCCCCCAGTTTACACAGCAATGCTGAAAACAAGAAATATCAGGCTTTAGCATGTGCTTCTGTGGCTACTGTAAAACCTAAGGGCATAACTAGGAAAAGCTGGCTCCCATTGCAAACTTTTAAATGACCAACCCCCTCCCTTGAGCATGAACATTATGTGCCAAAATGCACACTATTGTGTGAATGAGGCCTCAATGATGGTGGTCTAACATAAAGGTCTAAAGGGGGTCTGATCTGAGGTATGAAATGGGGGTCTGACATGGAGGTCTAAGGGGGTCTGATCCGAGGTCTAGAATGGAGGTCTGACATGGAGGGGGTCTGATATGAGGTCTGATATGGGAGTTTGACAGAGGTGTAAAGTGTGTCTGATCTGAGCTTTGCTATGGGGGGTCTAACATGGAGGTCTGATTAGGTTTCATATGAGATTTGATATTAGGGTCTGATTAGAGGTCTGATATGAAGGTCTGATTTGAGGTCTCATATGGGGGTCTTATCTTAAAGTTAATGGGGTATGTAAGGGGGTATTTTTGTACTGGTTCACATTAGGCGGCATGATAAGGAGAATTATTACTGCTACTGGGGGACTATAGGAAACATGATTACTAGTATAGGCACAATGGGGGCACTATTACTATTGAGGGCAGTGTTAACACTATGCACTCTGGCAGATAATTATTTCTACTGGTGGGACTTTGGAGAGCACTATTACTATGATGGGTAACCTGGCACAATATCAGCTTAGCACAATTATTTTTGGGGGATATTATGTTTACAACACTATTAACGTCAGGGACTCTATTTGTTTGGGGCAATTATTTTTTAGGATGCTGTGTGCCAACAATTATTAACGGGGGCACTATCTGTGTAATACTAGCATTTTGAGGGGGGGAATGTTTCCACAGTATAGTTTTGGGAAGCACGGTGGGCACAGTATTGGGCTGTTAAGAAGACGGGAGGATGATGGAACAGTAGGAAACTAAGATGTCTGTTTGTCAAACTCTGCAGAGACAAGAGATGGCTGAAAGAAGTCATCATGGTTGTCTAGTCTGAATGGAGAAGATGAGGAAAGAGAACATCTACATCAGAGGAGACATCACTGGATTTAAGAGGTATGTGGAATTGTATTACCCTGTCTCTAACAGTAGGGCTGGAGGGAAGGGGTTAGTTGAGAATTTGGCTTGGATGTTGCCGTTTCAATTTTTCCCTCAGGCAGCAGAAAGGCTAGGCGCCCCCTGCTCCTTTCCACAAATCACAGAGGTAAGGGATGCCCAAGCTGCACCAGGGCCCATGAGCCTTTAGCTACACCCCTGGTCATATAGACCGGGTATATATTGCTTATTTTGTTTTGTATGCACTCTTTTGGTGTGCACACTATTTTTAGTTGTCCCTGGCTATCTTTTGATTATAGTTTTACAGCATTATTAAAAGTTATGTTTTAAAGCTTCATTAGCTCACCATGTTGTTTGGCATATTGGTTTGTCTGATGAAGGCATGGATTGTGCCGAAACGCGTCACGGTTATGTGACAATAAAATAAGCATCATAAAAGAAATCAACAGAGTGCCGGTCCTTCTTCATATTTATTGTTATGGGGGCGCCAACCCTAGGACACGTGCACTGAACGCCAAAGCTGTAGTGCTGACTGACAAGGAACTTGACATATTGGTTTGGAAATTTATGGTGGTATATGAGGACCTGGTGTTACTGTTTACCCTAAAAGTGCCTCTGATACAGATATGAACAGCACCTTAGGCTACCTGCACCTATTACAGATTATGCGTGGTTTTTCAACAAAGTAGACAAATCTCCTATACACTTTGCTTTTTTGTTCTGTGTGGAAATTGACCTGCTGTAAAGATTTTGAAATTCGCATCATGTCAATTCTTTGTGTGGATTTCACCCTTTTCAATGCATGGTTGAGATCTTCGGCATAACTGCATCAAATCCAGACCAAAAATGGCAAGTAACACATGTATGGATGCAGCTCGAGCTGTGCAGCGACCCGATGCACACAGTGTGAGGTCACAGAGCACCTACGTCTTCACGATGTGTGCAGTCATAGCACAGCAAGTAGCCTGGGAAGACCAGGAAGTGGTGAGTACAGAGCCAGGGGAATGCTGCATTCACAATTTTCCTGTACTAAGAACACTTCCATAATGGAAGCGCTCATTAGTATTCACCACATAAGACTCACTGACATTCCCCGCTCCCTACTTTAGGGGGAAAAAAGTGAGTCTTTTGGGGAGAGAAATACGGAAAGTTGTACTAATAAAAAAAACAGCTGGAGGAGCAATTTGCAACTAAGTCACAACATGTTAGAGAGGTTCTCAAAAGCAAAGCTGGGAAGAAGTTCACCAATCTGTGAAAAACTGTTTAAAACTTGTGGAATCATTTCAGAAAAATTTAAAATTATGAAGACTTTGAATATCCTACTATCTAAAATACATAATATTGTAGTACCCCAGTGTAGTACAAATTGTTTACTGTTGTATATGCAATTTCAATGTAATGACATGCAATGCACATTGTTCACCAGCAGATGGGGTACAGTTGGCAATGTTTGATAACGGGAATGGAACTTACAAATCCTCTTAGTATTGGTGGGCTGGTCCAACTTCCTGCCAAGAGTGGAGGCTGAGCTAGGGAGAAGTTAGTCTAAGAATAGAGAGTAAGGAGTAAGGGAGACTGTGATCCATCTCCAGCTCTTCTGGGCCATGATGACCCCAGAGGCAGCTCATCTGTAAGGGCAACTAGTCCAGAAAGTCTCATGGGTTCTAGGCCACATAAGATTTGCAAGAAGACACTATCACAAGAGTTTGCGAAAGGCATAGCTAGAAGCCTTCATCATTCAGTGGACAGCTACAGTCACAGGTGCCAGAGTAAAACCAGAGGGAAAGGAATCCAGAGAAAAAGAGAGACAGCATCAGCTATCAAGTTTCTGAGTGTGATCTTTGCCGCATTGCCAGCCACCACCATACCCCATCTACTGTAACTAGGAGGAGTGAAATTGAACTTTGTACTAGCTGCTAATGAATGTGCTGCTATCCAATTTTGCACTCAGTAAAAGCAATTGTTTAGTCATCTCTACCTGGTTCCTTTCATCATCACCTTTTTAAACTGCCACAGACCCCAGGGTGCGGCAGCAGTCATTGCTTTTGAATTGTAGTTCAACAGAATAATTTAAAAAAAAATGAAACTGGCCTGCACAAAAATGAAGGTAGATTGAAAATAATTTGACCATAGAGACATTTTAAACTAAAGTGTGTCCTGTAGTTAGCATCCCAGGTGTCATCAAACTTGTACTCAGTCAGTCTGCCTATTTAAAGGGTGAAAAGTAGTCACTGTTCTGTTTGGTATCATGGTGTGTGCCATACAGAATATGGACCAAAGCTAAGGAAAGAATTGTCTCTGGAGATTAGATGGAAAATTATAGAAAAACATGTCAAAGGTAAATGCTATCAGACCATCTCCAAACAGCTTGATGTTCCTGTTACTACAGTTGCAAATATTATTTAGAAGTTTATGGTCTATGAGATTGTAACAAACTTCCCTGGACATGGCCGAAAGAGGAAAACTGATGACAAATTGAAGAGACAGATAAGACGAATGGTAACCAAAGGGCCCATAACAACTTCCAAAGAGAATAGATATGAACTCCAAGGTCAAGGTACATCGGTATCAGATTGCACCATCATTTTAGCGAAAGTGGACTTGATGGAAGACGACCGACTGTTGAAAGACAATCATAAAGCAAACTGTATTTTGCCAAAATGCATATTGACAAGTCTCAGCTTTCCAGTTTCTGGAAAAATGTTAGGACAGAGGAGACAAAACTGAAGCTGTATGGCAAGTCACATTGGCCCTATTTTCACAGTCATGAAAAAGAAGTATACAAAGAAAAGAACTTTGTACCTACTGTGAAACATGGAGGAGACTAGTGTTGAGCAAACCCGAACTGTAAAGTTCGGGTCCGTACAGAACTTTGTGGGTTCGGGCACCCGGACCCGAACTGTTTTTTAAAAAGTCCGGGTTCAGATTCGGGCGTTTAATAAAGCTTGTTGAAAGGGCAGCCAATCAACAAGCTTTTAAGCTGTGGGCACTTAGAAGCCATCACAGCCATGCCTAGTAATGGCATGGCTGTGATTGGCCGTTGCATCATGTGACCCAGCCTCTATATAAGCTGGATCACATGTAGCACTGCCCATCAGCTCTGAGAAGTGCAGGCACAGGAAGCAGGCAGCTGAAGTGAGGGAAAGGAATCTGGCTATTTATTCTATGGGTGACCTACAGTATATATAGTGATTATTTGTGGGTGCAATACACCAGCTTTGTACCCCTGACACAGAAATGTAATAAGTAATCTGGCTGTTAATTCTGTGGGTGACCTATAGTGATTTTTTGTTGGTGCAATGCACCTTTTTTGTACCCCTGACACAAAAATATAATAGTTAAAGAGATTACACCTGTACTGCATACGTGACAGGGAAATTAATATAGATAATCCGTCTGCTAGTCCGGCAGGTGACATATTCATATTTTTGCTAAGACATACACCTGTACTGCATATGTGACAGGGAAATTAATACAGTTAATCCGTCTGCTAGTCCGGCAGGTGACATATTCATATTTTTGCTAAAACATACACCTATACTGCATACGTGACAGGGAAATTAATACAGTTAATCCGTCTGCTAGTCCAGCAGGTGACATATTAACATTTTTGCTAAGACATACAGCTGTACTGCATACTTGACAGGGAAATTAATACAGTTAATCGGTCTGCTAGTCCGGCAGGTGACATATTAACATTTTTGCTAAGACATACAGCTGTACTGCATACGTGACAGGGAAATTAATACAGTTAATTCGTCTGCTAGTCCGGCAGGTGACACATTAACATTTTTGCTAAGACATACAGCTGTACTGCATACGTAACAGGGAACTTAATATAATTAATCCGTCTGCTAGTCCGACAGGTGACATATTAACATTTTTGCTAAGACATACACCTGTACTGCATACGTGACAGGGAAATTAATACAAATAATCCGTCTGCTAGTCCAGCAGGTGACATATTCATATTTTTGCTAAAACATACACCTGTACTGCATACGTGACAGGGAAATTAATACAGTTAATCCGTCTGCTAGTCCGGCAGGTGACACATTAACATTTTTGCTAAGACATACACCTGTACTGCATATGTGACAGGGAAATTAATACAGTTAATCCGTCTGCTAGTCCGACAGGTGACATATTAACATTTTTGCTAAGACATACACCTGTACTGCATACGTGACAGGGAAATGAATATAATTAATCCGTCTGCTAGTCCGACAGGTGACATATTAACATTTTTGCTAAGACATACACCTGTACTGCATATGTGACAGGGAAATTAATACAGTTAATCCGTCTGCTAGTCCGACAGGTGACACATTAACATTTTTGCTAAGACATACAGCTGTACTGCATACGTAACAGGGAACTTAATATAATTAATCCGTCTGCTAGTCCGACAGGTGACATATTAACATTTTTGCTAAGACATACACCTGTACTGCATACGTGACAGGGAAATTAATACAAATAATCCGTCTGCTAGTCCAGCAGGTGACATATTCATATTTTTGCTAAAACATACACCTGTACTGCATACGTGACAGGGAAATTAATACAGTTAATCCGTCTGCTAGTCCGGCAGGTGACACATTAACATTTTTGCTAAGACATACACCTGTACTGCATATGTGACAGGGAAATTAATACAGTTAATCCGTCTGCTAGTCCGACAGGTGACATACTAACATTTTTGCTAAGACATACACCTGTACTGCATACGTGACAGGGAAATTAACATAGTTAATCCGTCTGCTAGTCCGGCAGGTGACATATTCATATTTTTGCTAAGACATACACCTGTACTGCATACGTGACAGGGAAATTAATACAGTTAATCCGTCTGCTAGTCCGGCAGGTGACACATTAACATTTTTGCTAAGACATACAGCTGTACTGCATACGTGACAGGGAAATTAATATAGTTAATCCGTCTGCTAGTCCGGCAGGTGACACATTAACATTTTTGCTAAGACATACAGCTGTACTGCATACGTGACAGGGAAATTAATACAGTTAATCCGTCTGCTAGTCCGGCAGGTGACACATTAACATTTTTGCTAAGACATACAGCTGTACTGCATACGTGACAGGGAAATTAATACAGTTAATTCGTCTGCTAGTCCGGCAGGTGACACATTAACATTTTTGCTAAGACATACAGCTGTACTGCATACGTGACAGGGAAATTATTACAGTTAATCCGTGTGCTAGTCCGGCAGGTGACATATTCCTATTTTTGCTAAGACATACACCTGTACTGCATACGTGACAGGGAAATTAATACAGTTAATCCGTCTGCTAGTCCGGCAGGTGACAGATTCATATTTTTGCTAAGACATACACCTGTACTGCATACGTGACAGGGAAATTAATATAATTAATCCGTCTGCTAGTCCGACAGGTGACATATTCATATTTTTGCTAAGACATACACCTGTACTGCATACGTGACAGGGAAATTAATACAGGTAATCCGTTTGCTAGTCCGACAGGTGACATATTAACATTTTTGCTAAGACATACACCTGTACTGCATACGTGACAGCGAAATTAATACAGTTAATCCGTCTGCTAGTCCGGTAGGTGACATATTTATATTTTTGCTATGACATACAGCTGTACTGCATACATGACAGGGAAATGAATATAGTTAATCCGTCTGCTAGTCCGGCAGGTGACACATTAACATTTTTGCTAAGACATACAGCTGTACTGCATACGTGACAGGGAAATTAATACAGTTAATCCGTCTGCTAGTCCGGCAGGTGACACATTAACATTTTTGCTAAGACATACAGCTGTACTGCATACGTGACAGGGAAATTAATATAGTTAATCCGTCTGCTAGTCCGGCAGGTGACACATTAACATTTTTGCTAAGACATACAGCTGTACTGCATACGTGACAGGGAAATTAATACAGTTAATTCGTCTCCTAGTCCGGCAGGTGACACATTAACATTTTTGCTAAGACATACAGCTGTACTGCATACGTGACAGGGAAATTATTACAGTTAATCCGTGTGCTAGTCCGGCAGGTGACACATTAACATTTTTGCTAAGACATACAGCTGTACTGCATACGTGACAGGGAAATTAATATAATTAATCCGTCTGCTAGTCCGGCAGGTGACATATTAACATTTTTGCTAAGACATACACCTGTACTGCATACGTGACAGGGAAATTAATACAGTTTATCCGTCTGCTAGTCCGGCAGGTGACATATTCATATTTTTGCTAAGACATACACCTGTACTGCATACGTGACAGGGAAATTAATATAATTAATCCGTCTGCTAGTCCGACAGGTGACATATTAACATTTTTGCTAAGACATACACCTGTACTGCATACGTGACAGGGAAATTAATACAGATAATCCGTCTGCTAGTCCAGCAGGTGACATATTCATATTTTTGCTAAAACATACACCTGTACTGCATACGTGACAGGGAAATTAATACAGTTAATCCGTCTGCTAGTCCGGCAGGTGACACATTAACATTTTTGCTAAGACATACACCTGTACTGCATATGTGACAGGGAAATTAATACAGTTAATCCGTCTGCTAGTCCGACAGGTGACATATTAACATTTTTGCTAAGACATACACCTGTACTGCATACGTGATAGGGAAATTAATATAGTTAATCCGTCTGCTAGTCCGGCAGGTGACATATTCATATTTTTGCTAAGACATACACCTGTACTGCATACGTGACAGGGAAATTAATATAGTTAATCCGTCTGCTAGTCCGGCAGGTGACATATTCATATTTTTGCTAAGACATACACCTGTACTGCATACGTGACAGGGAAATTAATACAGGTAATCCGTTTGCTAGTCCGACAGGTGACATATTAACATTTTTGCTAAGACATACACCTGTACTGCATACGTGACAGCGAAATTAATACAGTTAATCCGTCTGCTAGTCCGGCAGGTGACATATTTATATTTTTGCTATGACATACAGCTGTACTGCATACATGACAGGGAAATTAATACAGTTAATCCGTCTGCTAGTCCGGCAGGTGACACATTAACATTTTTGCTAAGACATACAGCTGTACTGCATACGTGACAGGGAAATTAATACAGTTAATCCGTCTGCTAGTCCGGCAGGTGACACATTAACATTTTTGCTAAGACATACAGCTGTACTGCATACGTGACAGGGAAATTAATACAGTTAATCCGTCTGCTAGTCCGGCAGGTGACACATTAACATTTTTGCTAAGACATACAGCTGTACTGCATACATGAAAGGGAAATTAATATAGTTAATTCGTCTCCTAGTCCGGCAGGTGACACATTAAAATTTTTGCTAAGACATACAGCTGTACTGCATACGTGACAGGGAAATTATTACAGTTAATCCGTGTGCTAGTCCGGCAGGTGACATATTCCTATTTTTGCTAAGACATACACCTGTACTGCATACGTGAAAGGGAAATTAATACAGTTAATCCGTCTGCTAGTCCGACAGGTGACAGATTCATATTTTTGCTAAGACATACACCTGTACTGCATACGTGACAGGGAAATTAATATAATTAATCCGTCTGCTAGTCCGGCAGGTGACATATTAACATTTTTGCTAAGACATACACCTGTACTGCATACGTGACAGGGAAATTAATACAGTTTATCCGTCTGCTAGTCCGGCAGGTGACATATTCATATTTTTGCTAAGACATACACCTGTACTGCATACGTGACAGGGAAATTAATATAATTAATCCGTCTGCTAGTCCGACAGGTGACATATTAACATTTTTGCTAAGACATACACCTGTACTGCATACGTGACAGGGAAATTAATACAGATAATCCGTCTGCTAGTCCGACAGGTGACATATTAACATTTTTGCTAAGACATACACCTGTACTGCATACGTGATAGGGAAATTAATATAGTTAATCCGTCTGCTAGTCCGGCAGGTGACATATTCATATTTTTGCTAAGACATACACCTGTACTGCATACGTGACAGGGAAATTAATATAGTTAATCCGTCTGCTAGTCCGGCAGGTGACATATATCATATTTTTTGCTAAGACATACACTGTACTGCATACTGACAGGGAAATTAATAGACAGGTAATCCGTTTGCTTAGTCCCGACAGGTGACATATAACATTTTTGGCTAAGACATTATACAACCTGTACTCGGCAATACGTGACAGCGAAAATTAATACAGTTAATCCGTCTGCTAGTCCGGTCAGGTGACATATTTATATTTTTGCTATGACATACAGCAGCTGTACTGCATACATGCCAGGGAAATTAATATAGTTAATCCGTCTGCTAACGTCCGGCAGGTGACACCATTAACATTTTTGCTAGAGACATAACAGCTGTACTGCATACGTGACAAGGTAAAATTTAATACAGTTAATCCGTCTGACTAGTCCGGCAGGTGACAACATTTAACATTTTTGCTAAGACATACA